>ML677357.1:519135-615343 GCA_007922305.1 Dermatemys mawii | reverse complement strand
AAAGAAAGAAAGAAAGAAAGAAAGAAAGAAAGAAAGAAAGAAAGAAAAAGAAATTAACAAAGCTCTAATTTACTCAGTATCAAAGCACATTAAAAGTATTGATCTTCACACCAGGCATATGCTTTGTGCTGCTAGCATAATGAAATCTACATCTGATATGATCTAGTTTTATCCTAGTACCACTCTGTTTTTCTTTACTGTTTAGAGATGAGATACCATCTTTTGTTTTCTGAAGCTCTACCTCATTCTCCAAAGAAAATCACCTTAATTGATTCATAGGGAAAAATGTTGATCCTTTGTCATTTCATTCCTAACATTCATATGATGAACATATATGAAATAATACATCTATTTGGTACTACAGTAGTGACTAATTGCAGGTTTGCCCATAAAAATATTAACTGACACGGGCTATACACTGGCTTCTTGGAATGCAGAGAGGTTTCTTTCATTCTGTAAAGGAGCCCTTATTGAATAAGTCTTGCAAAGTCAGCACTCTTCACACTATGTCAGGATGTCTCTTTTATATGAGAAACAACCTTCAAGTTTCTACTGAAAAGCACACTCCACAAGGTCCCTTAGGTTTTTATATTTTCAGTCCACTGCTTGCATCCGACGAAGTGGGTATTAACCCACAAAAGCTTATGCTCTAAAACTTTAGTTAGTCTTTAAGGACTGTTTGTCACTTCTATGTTTTCAGTGATTTTCTACTCATTTAAAAGCCATGGAGGGCTAAGGCTAGACTGGAAAGATCTTAACAAATCCACCAGCCTTTTCTATTTTGTTAATATCAAAAGTCTACCAGAGGCTTTACTAGTTCTTAGTTTCCTATTGGCTATTCTACGTACAGTCATATTTCTTTAATCTGCTGCCACAATGAGGTTTCTTGCAGCAATACATATGCATTTTACTAGGTTCACTCCTCTTTCCCTTACCCAACAGTCAGACGCAACCAATACAACTCCAGTGGCAACTCTTGTTGTTTCTTACATCTATAATTAATCTTCTGAACTTAACAACAATAATAATAATAATAATAACTTAATTTTATCCCTTGAAACAATACTATGAAATAAGTTTTGAGAAATAGTAGGTGAACTTTTAGGAGCTAGTGGACTAGATCCTACAGCAGTGATGGGCAACCTGGAGCCTGTGGGCCATGTGTGGCCCATCAGGGCAAGCCACTGCAAGTCCCCAGACAGTTTGATTATATTAGCATGGTGACCTGCAGCTCCCATCAGCCAGGCATGGCAAAACACAGCCACTGGGAGCTGTGAGAGGCCGTGCAAATATAAACAAATGGTCTGATGGCCCACCAGCAGCTTGCCCTAATGGGCCGCATGCAGCCTGTAGGTTGCAGGTTGCCCACCACTGTCCTAGGGTATCATTGATGGGATTTATAGCATAGGCCAGGGACACATATGTGCATAAGTGGCTTTGTACTCTTTTGATCCTGTCTGTGCAAGGCAAGTTATTTCTGCATAGTGTTAGGGCAGGTATGAGGCTGTCCTAACTTACACCAGCTGCAAACATCCTAGATTGGCCTGATGCAGTGATGTCCCATCTCCATTTATGTCCACACCTCCTCTTTCCACTACAGTAGTGATCCCCACTGGGTTTAGAGTGTGGAATTTCTTTTCCATGAATGCTCAGACCACCTGAATGTTTACAGAAAGCAAAAACGAAGGAGTTTGAATGTGGCTACAGTAAATTTATTTTAAACTTTGTGAACCAATATTTTTCCTCTCCATATTCTTTAGTTTCAATAGTTTTTTAGAGTTTCTCATAAAACTTCAAATATGCTTTAGGGAATATACACTCATGAGCAGAATGTACCCTGGAGGGTTTTTAAGGGGCTTCAGAATGTCAGGGAATCTTTGATGCAGACTAACTAGGCATGAACTTGCCTTAAAAATGATAGAAATATAGGATCTTGACAACTGGTAGTGAGGAGTATGCTAATAATTTTGTTAAAAATGTATGGAACAGTAACACAACATTATTCCCACACTCTGATTATATTAATGGAAGAAGTTGGGAGGATGGGATCTGACAGTGCCCTCAGGGTATTAAAGAAATATCAGCTCTGCACTTGTTTCTAAATAAGTATGCAGAACAATATAACCCAGATATCTGTTTAGGAAATGGATATGGATATGGATGTGGGCAACAAAAAGTTGTCCCCTCCCCCATTTCCCTACAGATAATTGTTTAAGAGGAGCTCAGGGACCAAATTTATGCAAGTCTGTGCATTCATAAAGAAAAATATCAAAAGAAACAAACACAAAGAAATTTCTTTTGTGTCTTCATCCAGTCATATTGTTGTCTAATATTATTGAGTATCACTAAATGGCACCATCACAAGTAGTGTTATAAGTTCTTTTTAACTGACTGTGCAGGCATTTAGATCCTGGAAAAAATGCTTATTACTAACTGTGATGTACTTCTTTTTAGAAGCCATGCTCATCACCAGAAGGACCTGTTCACTATCTTACTGAATCATTTCTTAGGTGTTACTGTACTGACTTCCTGGCACCTGAGCTATTTAAGACACTCAGATCCAATGGTAGTAAGTGCAGTATAAGATGCTGAAAGGAATAGAATATACCCAAGCAAACAAATAAATAATGGCCAAGCATTCTAGAGCTGGAGAAAAATAATTGCATTATTTATTGCTAACAAATTCTCTAGCAACTTATCTGTATTTTTTTTATTATTGTTTGTGGATCTTTTGTGAAATGATCCTGGTTTCTAAGAACCTTTCCAATATTCATAAATATTTTCTGAATTCTCTGGTTCAATGTTTAGACTGTGGCTTGCTTGCAGATTGTTGACTTCAACTATTTGCTCTTAAAGATGGTCTATTCTTTGCACTGGGAGTAGCTGCCTTGACCAGGAACTCCTGTCCCAGTGCAGCCATGGCCCAGGTTCATGCCACTCCTCAAAGATTTTATGGTGGGTAGTGCTTACAGCACGAAAATATATAGTGGTAGCACAACAGAAATTGATCCTGGTCATACCAATCTATCTCTCATAGTAATATGTGAAAGAAGGGACATGTAGGGAGGGAGGATTTAGGAGCAGGTGCAATAGAAAAACCCAATGGTGCCACAGCCATTCTCTTATATGAGAGAGGAGTCCCAAGAAACAGCAGTTGAATCGCTCTGCCCAAATATGTCAGTAACTGTGAGTTTGATGGTTTATATTCTTGCATTATCTCATCCACCAGGGAGTTTATGGGGTATGTGATAGATAGAGCAATTTCTTGTAATGTCCATTAAAAAATGGAATTAAATTAAGTTTAAGTAGCTTTGGAGTCCATTGTATTAAAAACACAAAATGTATATATCACAGTAGGATTGTATGGAACTTCTCTAAAGGGGAGATGTGGCCAATGTAAATCCTGGGAAGTGTTATGAACTTGAAAAGACTATTTGAAACAACGTGCCAGACAAGAATGACTTTTTGCAAACAAAGTTAAGTGGTTTTTCTAGGAAATACCTGGGGAGAGATTAATATAAAATTCCACCTCAGTAATTCAAATATCCAACCTTTAGAATCTATGCCCTGAAGAGAGAACCATTGTCTGCTGACTATCTAGTCCCGAACTCTGAAGATCAAACACCCAAGCCATATAAAGGAATGATTGATATATTCATGGCTGTAATTGTTCTGAGAAAAAGCTTTTATGAACTTGTAACCAGAGAAGAACTCCTTGGTGGGGTTTGATGAACTCACTCCTCCTGAAGTTGGTGGGAGCAGCAGTGATCTCTGATTAGATTATTAGCATGCATATAGGCTCTTTTATTGTTTTTAGTACACTTTTTCTGCAATGCTTCCACTTTAAGAGTACATGTGCCTGCTTAGAGATGGCAGTGTGGTAACTTCTTACTGTGGGCAATTACTCTGTTTACAGCAGCGGTTCTCAAACTTCTTGGGTTGGCAGCCCTTTTCCCTGCGGAAACTTTCATTTTGACAGCTTTTTGTAGAACACCCTGAAGCGCCCAGCATGTCTGCCGAAATGCCACTGAAAGCAGAAGCATTTGTCTCAGCGGCACTTCAGCTGCACAGGGAGCTCGCGACCCCCCAGGAATTGCCCCGTGGCCTCCTGGGGGGTCGCGACCCCCAGTTTGAGAAACGCCAGTTTATAGCCTCTGAGGAGAAAGCAAAGCACAAAGATGCTGGCCTATCTAGGCAGTCTGGCTTGCTGGGATTACACAATGTAAGCAGGGAACGGTGAAGCCTGGAGAAATCCCAGTTATGAGGGGAGTGATGCAGGTCTCTGCCCAGAGGGATGCTGGCTGGGGAGCCCCAGAACCCTAAAAGTGGGTGTCCTTGCAGGACCACCATGGGGAGATACAGGTGCAGTTCTCAAAATTCACCTTAACCACAACGGATGCAAATTTGGGAGCTCCTGTACTGGAGCTCTCTGAGGAAGGAACACATAGGAGGAATGAGCTAGACGTAATGAAGTTCTCAATCACTATGTGACCTTGGGCTTAACCTTTCCCATCTATTAGTTTTCCTGTCTTTAAGAATGGGAATAACAAAATAATATACGTTTCTCTCACAGATCTGTTGTAGGGATTAAGTAGTTCATATATACCAGGGTGTTGTCCTTATAAAGCACATTGATGTCCCAACTCTGTGACTGTTAGATTAAATGCAAAACTTTCTACAAGGATTTAGCCCTATATGTTCTAAGTAATATTATTTAGTTAAGGGATTGTCTTTCCTACAGAAAGGATTTATTCAGGCTTTAGTAGTCTGAAATTCAGGGAAGATTCCTCTTGTCACTTCATCAGGTACAATAGAGCAATATAATGTGACATAGTTAATTTTTCACAGATGCCTACATTTTATCCAATGTTAAAATATGAGAAAGAATTATGATACATAAAACTAGGAAGCAGTATGTTAGAAATTATTTACAAAGAAGAATTTAAACTAAATCAGCAATCAAAATTGCTATTTCAGACACAGAATATCTAAAAGCCTTGTTCTTAAATAGCCTTCACCTACTCAGAGTGTCACCTGTCCTTGAAGAACAGAAGTTTCCTATATCTTTTCTAGTGGTACTACAATTCATCAATTCTACCATGTGTGAATTATTTATTACAATTCCACTGCATGGGCTGACACAGTCCTGTTGCCCAGCAAATATTTGTGTTCTCCAAACACTTCAAAAAATAAAAATGGACTGAACTGATTCTCTAGTTATATCAATAAAAAACTCATTAACATTTATAGGGCTATTTAATCCATATGTAAATGAGACAATACTGCTTACCACTCAAAAGCCATCCAATTTATAACATAAAAAGAGAATTCATACATAATATATTTTGTTATAGGTACAGTAGGGACTAGTTTTCTAGAGCTATTCAGTAATTTTTCAAAATATACTTAAAAACAAATGGAAACCTTCCTTCTTGTTATTTCAGCCTTCTATCCCTGAGGAAAATAGTAATTGTGTATTAGATAAGGAAGAGTAATTAGAAAAGCAGGTGAAAGAAACATGTTTATAAAATATGCAGTCCTAAGAGATAAGTAAAGTAATGGAGTACAAGATTTTATAAATTCCCCAAACTATTTTTTTAGGGTTAGGAAAAAGGGGTTCAGGAACTAGAACTAGTTTGCTATGATTAAAAATATTTTTAATCTAAAGTAACAGAATCCCATGATATATACTGAGAGATTCTGATGCCTCAGCTCTAGAAGCTAGTTTAGTACAAGTGGGTAGCTTTTATCTCTAACCTTTAATTGTTCTGTTTTATCACCCATACACAATCTCTCCAAGGCAGAATGTGAACCAACCCTCAAAATGTTATTGTGAACGTCATAATATTTGGTCTTTTTTCCCCACGTCTCAGCTCTTTTCTTGCAGTCATGTTATCACATGAGAATCTCAACTTTCATATTCTGAACAAAGCAAGTTTCTGACTGCCTCGATCAGTCTGTGATAGGGTGTCTCCTTTAGGGAGTACTTGGGGAGGAGTCGTGTGATTCTGATTACCCACACTCTACCAGGTGCTGCAGGAGGGGGATGTCTTTCTAGCAGCCTGGCGCTTAGCCCTTTGGCCAAGACCTCTTGGCTATTTCTTGCCCTCTTCTGGCTCCAGGGGTAACAACATAGCACACAGCAAATGAAATGAAATAAGAGTATAAGGGAAAAGAAAGGAAAGGAAAGGAAAGGGGTGGAGGGGAATCTGCAGGTAGCTCTGGCTTCAGTATCACTGTCCATTTCAGCTTTCATTGGGTCTCCACTGCAAGTCTCAGTCTCTCTTTCCTTTTTAGGGAATCTGTATCCTTCTTCTGAGAGGACAGGGGCTCTATAGGCTGTCAGCCCTGTCTCCAGGCTGGAAAAGCTCAATAGCCTGTTCCCTTACCAGGGCTTCCTCCTTTTAACTCCCCCTCCAGCCCTGGAATGATATTCAGGTGCAGAGGAGTAGGACCCAGGCAGCTCAAAGTAGCTCCTTAACCCTTCCTGGCAGGGTTTATAGACCTGTTGCTCTAGACAACAAGGCTGTTGAGAAAAACTAGAAACATGAATCCTAAAACTTTGTAAACCAGAAGACACATTTTTTAAAATAACTATTTTTTTTCTGGTTTTTAAGACAATCTCATGACTTTTAGGGGCCTGACTCATGATTTTGGAATGTATGAGGGTGGAGATGCAGCAGAGAAGACAGTGCTGATGCTCAAGGCACTGAGTATAATCTCTTGGATATCTCCTTCTCTACAGTAACTCTCTAGAGACATTAGTTAGATATCTTGTTGTTTTTAGGAATCCTGCTGAAGTGGCAGCACTACTTACTGATTGAAGAAAGCCCCCTGCGCAGGTATTCTGCTTGTAGGCCCCTTCACCTAGCAAGAGCAATGAAGGATTAAATAAGGCAGAGGAGCTTGTGTGTTCTTCCACAGCTAAGTGAATAAACTCTACCCGGAGTGCAAATGCCTGATCTGCTGACGTTAGTGGTCAGATCCACAAAGTGAAAAACTGACCAAGTTCAAAGAGAACAGGAAACAAAGTTTTTGTACAAAAAACGTATTTTTGCCAGTGTGAAACTGAGCTAAAATGAAGTGAGACATTATACCTCTTGGCTGAGAACAAAATCAGTCTCATGATAAATTATTTACCTTGAAATGCACAAAGAACACAGGAGATAACACAAAGTCATCAAACAAAAATGTGAACATTATCATCTGTGTGTCAGGTAGCCCTTGAGTCAAAATAACACGTTCTACTGGGAATTTTTGAACAATGTTGATGAAAGGAGTTGCAAACTATTGAAACTATCTCCAAAACAGCAGCTTATATTCATGCAACATAAAAAAAGGTAAAGTTCATTTGTGTTTAAAGTTGAGAATGGCAACACAAAATAAATGAAAAAATAAATATATGCTTGTTCTCACTTCATCTTCAGCTCTACCTTAATTTGGAGACAAATCTAGTATTTACATTTTGCTATGGATATGTTATATCTACTACACTGTTTTATTTTGTTTGAGTTACTCTCCCCTGTAAGATATTAAATGCCTCACAATCTTGGGCACCAATTCAAGAAAACATCCTTGTTCCGTAAAGGTGCTTTAATGTCATTGATGTCAATGGGATTTAAGCACTTAATTAAACTTAAGCATATGTTTAAGTGCTTTGCTGAATTTGGGCTGTTATTATAACAACTGAAGACACATGTTGTAATATTTGAATGATATCAGGCAGCTATTTCTTCTTTTGCTGTGAAGGTATTGTTAAAGAGCAAAAATCAAAATAGACAAGAGAGACAAAGGAAGTGTTAATCTTCCCATTTTACAGATGAGAAACAGAGACACAGAGAATGTATATGATGTGCCTCAGAACACACATGAAGCCTGTGCCAGAGAAAGGAACCTAGATCTACTCAGTCCCAATCCTGGACCTTGTTTATACAATAATCCTTCCCGCACCATGAAATGAAAAGTGTTTCCAAGTGCCTTTTTGCTAGTGACAGGGCTCCAAGAGGATTAGAGATGAAAGAATTTAAAGAGTGTTTTACATTACCGATTGTACAGATACTCTGCTTTCTCTCTCATGAAGATTTTATATTTGTTCTCACTTTGTATTGCAATTTTCCCTAATCTAAAATGAAAGTCATCTAGACTGAAGTGCATGTTTTTCTCTTTGTGCACAGAAAATAGAGTCAGGAAAATTGTCAGTGAGGATCAGACTGTAGAGAGCAACAAATTGCTCAGAGACAGTAATGAGATGCCATGCAAGTTTCCTGGCTAAGAAGAAGAACTCATTAAAAATGTTAAAAAGAATAGGCAAAGATATACAAAATAGAAAGGGGGAAAAACATGTTATGCAAACCTAGAAGGCTTTCAGTTTAATTAAAAATATATGAAGAATTTCACCCTTATTTCACCAAAGGAAGTTAATATTTCATACAAATGCTATTGAACAAACGATCAGTTGATAATTAAGGGAGAAAATTTGCTACCCGTGCTGAATACTACAAATGTTCCTTTCAGTTCATTGGGACTACACACCAAATAAAGTACCACTCAAAGTGAGCAAGGCCCTAAAGCTTTTTAGAGTGATATTAAAGAAAGCAACATCAGTTAATTTCTAGTCTCTTTGTGTTAAAGCTACTTTAGTAGGGAAAGGGAGGTTAGAGAAAGAGAAGAGGAGAAAACAGATAGAACCAACTGTGGATAGAAATGTATTAGGATTTCAAACATCATGACAATTATCCGAGATAGGATAATGGCTGAGTTAAGGATAATAGGATACAGAACTTTCTGCCTCAGATGAAAATTGAAACTAACAGTAGCTCTCAAAATTGTTAGATCTGTTTGGTGGCCCACAGTATGTGAAAATGTGTGGGTCTTATCAGTTCTATTCTCAGGGCACATCCTCAGTTCTGCTCTCACAGTTACACTAATTGACACCCTTGATAGAAGTTTCAGGAAAGCTGAGGATTAAATGGTCACAGAAACTGAGCTACCCTGATCACTGCTACCATGGTATTCTCTTTAGATCAGGTGGAAACACATTAGTGGCACTGATGGTCATGTGGAGAAACTGCCACAGCTGCCTCCATGATTTTTCCATTCTGTGTACAAATAAAACCAACTAAAATAAACCTGGAACATTTCAACAAGCACTCAATGTACTGGGAAGAGAGCATACAGGTTTTTTCTCTTCTAATACAATAATAAATCTCTTTTTTCCCACCAAGAACATCAAAAATCTA
Source organism: Dermatemys mawii (assembly GCA_007922305.1). Taxonomy (NCBI): domain Eukaryota; kingdom Metazoa; phylum Chordata; order Testudines; family Dermatemydidae; genus Dermatemys; species Dermatemys mawii. Next base: position 606,104 of record ML677357.1, on the reverse strand, counting down.
TGCAAATAACTGGTCTAAGTGGAGGGTTAGCATCCAACAACTGGAATAATATTCCTGGCTAATGCAAAAATGTTCTGTTCATCACAGAGGCAGTGCCATGAAGTTGTAGAAATGATAACAATCACCAGTTCAAGGAAGTACCTTTCAGTTTCTAGATGGCTAATAACTTGATACATTAATTATCATGTGCAGAAAATATTGATTTCTAAAAAGTGCTGCCTTTTGTGCATAAATCTCAAGCAGAGCTGCTAAAATGTTGGTCATGCTGAATGGGATACTAAAGGCACTAAGTAAAGGCTAAAAGTTCAGCTCAATAGGTTATTTTTGCTTCATTCACATGAAGTAAAAATGTAGGAGCTTTAGTATGCCAACTGAAGGCCGCTCAGCTTAGGTTTTAGAGGCTAACATGTTTCAAAAAAAACCAAAACCCCACCCTATTTCTATTTGTTTAAAAATATATAGATTTTATTCTCTATATACTAGACTTCTGTCTGAACTCACATTGCATATCCTTTTAAAACACCATATGCTGGAGTTGTTTTTTAAGAAAGTGTTTTCTTGAAAAAATCCCATTGGTGATGTGGTAAGCCTGGGACTGTACTGGGAGGGCAGGAGTGAGATCAGGAACACTGAGGGAAATCCAGCAAGTTCTATTTTGCTTAAGTAATTTGGAGATGAACAGTTGTTGTCACTCTGTAGTAGAATAATCCTATTTTAATGAATGTTTTGATATAGAATGTAGTATGCATTGATGTATTTTGTAATTATGATGTAATATGCCCTGCGAGTTACCCTTTTTGATTTTAAGGCAGGAATAGACCAGAATAGTCCTTATGGCTGATTATGGACACCTTTTGTTTTAGAATAAGCTTTCATTACAGTATTTGCTATAAAGTCTTGCTTCTTGTATGCATTGCAAACTAAGTTCTGTAGAGTTTTTATAATCCTTTTAATAACCATATCATTCTTTCCAAAATGTTATCCTGTCTGTAAAATTGTTTGGTGTTAGTGAAGAATATGTGCATAGTTAAACATAAGTAAAAAGTCCATCACAAATGTCCAGATGATCAAGAAAAAATGAGAGACTTGGAAACCGGAGAAACAATCAGAAAACATCCATTGATGCTATACATGTTAGCAGCATTGACAACCTCAGAGGTGAGGCAGGCACCTCTGAAGGCGAAACAACAAATAGGAGATAACAATGGAAAGTCGGACAATAACCATTAAATAGTAACAGCAGAAAATCCAAAGATTAACACCACTTAAGGACTAATGATTACAGGTTGACATTGCAAAATGCATGGACTCAGATAAGAATTTACAACTATAAAGGTGGGATTTTTGCCATGAAACTCTGGTTTCAGTACTGAAAAGCCTCGGAGCATCGGATCGCGACTGACAGAACCCAGCTCCTCACTCGTGCTCAATCTATCTGGCCATTAGATTGACTCAAGCTATGACAGACTGGTAATTATTAAGACCATCTGCAGGATGTGTGTGTGTGTGTGTTTGAATGCATATGCTAACTGTTATGTTTATAAAAAGCACACGGCAATTTTTCAGGAGAAAAGGCAATACACCACATTTATTGAAAATATAACAACTCTAGTTTCAAGAGACTGTCGGTACTTGAGCAACTCAAAGCTGAAAGAGGCCACATTAGTATTTGGCTCAGTTTCATCTCAGGGTTACTCTTTGCTGGCACTAATGAAGAAAGATAAAGCTATGAGTCGGAAATTATTCAGATTTCCTTTAGGATTGCCCAGCAGCACTCAAGATGATGTTTCTTTTCAATGGCGAGGGAATGTTACTGGCTCTGCTGGCACTCCTTGACTTTGACATTTTACAAAGCATTTCAATATGAGCTTAGTGAATTACTTAATTGGTTTCAACAGCCAAGTTACCCATTCCAGGTTCTTGCTGGCATTCATTTTCATGGCTCCTCTGTCAGACCCCATGCTAAAATCCAGTAGCTCTCAACTATGAAAGGCTGACTGAGTTAAACTGTTTTTTTTTTCCTCCTTTCATTTTGCCACATGATCCTTTAGTGAAAAATTAGGAGAGGTCACGGACAGGCCATATGTACCCTAGACAGAACTATTTGTTCCCCATATGCTCAATCTTAAAATGACTTTCAAGTTTGCAAGACATAGTGCAATATTATCTGTTGTGAGTCAACATATTAGTGCAGCCACACTAATAGGAGAATGGTGTTGGGAAGATTAGCTTTCTCAGTCCTGAATTTTTCTCTTTTTTCCTTTGAAATGTTCATTTTCCACATAAAATTTATGTTTTATTGCTACTCCATTTTACAGTATGCTTCTCTAGGGCCCTGTTGACACCTAGAAGCATCAGCTAAGAGCAGAGCAAGTATTGAATCAATTGCGTGTTGTTTCTCTGAAGTGAAGATCTTAATGGGTTACCAAGAGGGCTGTGTTGTCACAGAAATTTCTGAAAACACGGATGAATCCTGGCAAATGCTGTAATTATGGGTTTGTGACTCATCCTTAATTTCTAGCACAGGTTTTTGTCATGTCCTTTACAGTCTGTACAGCGGTTCAGGCAATTAGAGGAAGCCACAAAGTCTATGAATAGCCTGTGGAATAAACAAATATTAGTTACTGCACAGTCTTGCAGCTTAAAGGCAGGTGTTCCGAGTACTGCGGCTACATTTCTCCTGTTCTCATTTCTGTGACCTGCTGCTTCTTTCTCTGCTATTTAGAACAACCGCCCTAGAGCTACCTCCATCTCCTTTGAACTTGCACTGTAATTATTATATAGCATCCATACATGTGCTCAGTGTTTCACAGGAAACACTTAAAAGACAGGGTTGGTCCAGCTTCCAGCAGGGGATTGGACTAGAAGACCTTCTAATCTTCTATGATTCTATGACTTCTGCTATGTATCTCGCAATGAGCTGGGAGAAAAGTCCTAGAATGCACTCTGCCCAAAAGCAAGGCAAAAGACCATGGGATACATACCTAGAATGTTGCATGTTTATTCCATACAAAGTCTCTGTCATGTGTACACAATTATATGGATTGAAACAGAAGTGAAACAGGAAGTAGTGTGTGTGCATGCTCTTACTGCAAGTTACCTACTACATATCAGCCAGTATGATCAAACTCAGGGCATGGATATATATATGGTGGGGTGTTATTTCACACTGAGGTATCAATCCTGCAATAAGCTTGGCATGGGGAGTCCCCTGCTCCTATACAGAACTCCGGGGAAGTCAGTGGCACTGTGCATGGGGGTTCACCTGCATGGAGCAAGACTCATGTTCAGGACACAAATAATTAACTTGGCAGACAAGTAAAAGGTAGAACATACAAGGGGAAAGGGGCGGGTGGATGAAGGAGAAAAGGGGCACACATGGATAAAAGGCTTATTGAAGTCAATGGGAATCTTTGAGTGAGGCTCAGAGCGTACATTTATTTTGGGAATGATTTGAACAAAGTGTAGGTAGAATCTGAGATGATTTTTATGTCCCCAACAACAACTCATGGTGGAGATTTGACATAATACAGCAGTCATCCTACTGAAAAGTAGGATTAGTGCCCTATTTTACAAATGAAGAACACACTCCATTTGGGCACTTGTTTATAAATAAATAACAGAGCCAATAGGGGGTGAAAGAAAATATCTAGAAATCACCTTTTAGAAATATTTCCTATTTAAGGATTTACTTGAAGAAAGAAAGATTCCCCGGAAAGGCCTCAGACTCCATCTTCCAAATAATTTTCAAATAAGACTTAAGGAGCACAGACAATACAGGGTCAAAGGGAGCCCATTTCTTCTTCTTTTATGACTTTGTCTTCTGCCCCTTCCCTCTTCTTTCCTGGATTTGTCTTTTCATGTTCCACTGTCCTCAAAAGTTCCCTTTCCCTCCCTGATGCATGCAATTATTTAGGATGAACTTTGGGATTGGTAAGATTTCAGGGTTTTCTCCTCATGCACCGCCACTGATACGCCCCCTTCTAATTTTCTATCCTTTGTATTTGCAGCTACTACTCACCCAGACATATATGCTTTCTCATTAGGTCAAGAGGCCTCTGAACTGAGCTGTTGCCCTTTTGCATTGACATCTGTTGTCACAGATGCTCAGTGTGCCATTTCCCAAATTCCATCAGCTTGTATTGATCAGGACTTGAATATACCACAGAACAACAAAAAGGATGTGCTGATGTCTCTTAACCATCGAGCGCAGTGTTACAGGTTTACTTTTACCCCATCCCAATCACACCTGAGTACTTAAAGTGACTTTAAATTGATTCTTTAAATCAGCATTACTGGTTAAGGAGCTCAGTCTTCTGGCTGCAATAGCCATTCACTGTTGTGGAGTATATCCCCTGGTGATGGTGGTAGCTGCTGAAGGAAAAGCTTGAGAAAGGAAACTAAAATATATCTTCAATTTGGTTTGCTGGAAATACTTTAATCTACTTTTACTACATTGCTTTTAATCTTGTTTTCAGACCAGTGTACATTTTGGAAGTGAGGTTACAGTAATTTTAAGCCTATAAATAGTAGGTCTTGGAGTTTTAGTTTTATAGGCTTCAGCTCATCTCCAGGGACATACTCATTTCAGTAACAAATTTGGTGTCTCTTACTTGTATTGTTGAAAATTATTGGCATCCTAAGTAAAGAATCATGAAACTGAAGATATAGAAGGAACTATCTGCACTAAAGGAATACCACATACATGAACAGCATCTGCATGTCTCTCTTTCTGAGTCTTTGTCACCCATTGTATCCTATACTGGGGACTTGGAAAGTTGAGATGATGTCTAAGAGCTGGAAAAAGATACAGAAATAGGCCCAAAATAGCACTAATGGAGGGGAGTGCTTGGGGAGTTGAAGGAGACAATGGAAGCTGGTGACACCTGGAAGTAGGTAGGCAAAACTGAAATATAATGATGTGCACGGACCCTGAGTGTCATGAGAAAATTTCATACCGTAAGTGGAAGAGATGGCTGGAGGATTGTCTACTCAGAATACTTTTCTATTTCTTAATAAAAATTTGGTAGATAAAAGAAAAATCAGAAGCTAACAATTTTGGCATGTAGAATGAAAAATTACATGCATGTTCCACTTTTAACTCATTGTGAGACAAATTCCCCTTTAATTAGAGAATCGTTACTGGCACTGTAGTAATTGTTTCATTGCAGGCATGATTGCACAATGTACTAAGAAGACAGCTACAGACATGCACTTACACAGGGAACAGACCTGAATCAATGTCTATATAATTAAAGAATAACATGTATTATTAAAAGCTATCCATTCCTATAATTTTCTTTTTAACTAATTGCAGAACACTAAAGAGTGAAACAATGTTGTTAAAATAAAACAAAGAAACATGTTTAATGTGATCCAGAGAATCCATGAGAGCTTCAATCTACTATGAGATTAACTTTTATTTAGGAGGAGCTAGTAGTATAATGCTGACAGACCCTAGTCCTTCAGTGCATGAGCCTTTAGCATATGAGGTGAAAGCCAATGGGCTGATAGCTAAGGCTGTAGAGCACACTCATTTTTTTTCTCTCTCTCTTTAAGTGGTCTTGGTGCCATTAGATGGGACAGAATACCACACCCAGGAGGTATGTGGGTTACAGTAGCAAACCTTGTATAGATATAGGTGAATCTAGTGCTCTAGAGTCTGAGTTGATTACAACCCTCTACCACAACATTATTAGCAGTAAGTATCGGGCCAAAAGGCCTCAACAGAAATCCAGACTCCATTGTGCTAGAGGCCCTCTCAGAGGTCCAGAGAGGCCAGGGCTACTATCAGCTTTTGAGACCCCTAGCCCTAATGGAAATAACAAATGACAACACATGGTCTAATCTTGTGCCATCAGAACCAATATATTTTTATTAATATTTCTTAACATTTTTAACGTGACAAAATCTATATCAGTTAACAACAAAGTTATGTATTTTACCAAGTCATAAGTCTTATTTGCTTAAATTTGCAGCTCTAAGCTGAGAGAGGGATGCACATAAAAACAAGTTGCAAAACTAATCATATGCCAAAAAATTAACAAGTGTCTAAATTTGAGGCCCCCTTTGAGCTTGAGGCCCTGGCCCTCCTGCTCTCGCCCCTATTGCCTCTGCTGGATGCTGTAGCAACAGAGGGAACTGAATTCAATTCACCTTATTCTCAGCCACAGTGCCACCACAGGAGTACCCTTCCCCTCAGGGTTAGTGGGTTTCATAGCTTTCACCACAGAGAGAATAGATCTTGGCCCACTCTGTTCCATTAAATATGAAAGTTGAATGCTTTGAAATGATGCATCTTTAAAAACACATTACAAAGAATAAGGGATTTCCCTTAAGTAGTTTGAGCCACAATAACCCCTCATCCACTTTGGACTTCTGAAGCTTCTGTGGCTTATACATAGCTGGTTTTCTTAATAGATATGCCCATCCTATTGCAATTGTTACATTTTCTAACCAAGCATTTGCAGTTGGCAGGATAAAGAACTCAAACGCAATTGCTTTACTTATAGATAAACACTAAGATCTTGGAAGTTTTCAAAATATACCCAAGCCCTTATTGAACAAGGCACCTAAACATGTGCTTAATTTTAAACACCTGAGCAATCCCATTGATTTCAGTGCTGGATCTGGGCTCTGGTTAGTAAAAGAGGATAACTCACTATTCTTCCTCTCCTTTCTTCAGTTATACCAGATCATACTCTTCTTTATATTACATATTGTTATAAAGACAATGTCTAGTATATCATGCCGGATTAGCCCCTTACTTACTAGTCACTGTACATAAATAGTAACACAACAATTTTAACAAACTGTTTGCTTTCAGTCTGAATATCCAGCACCAACACTAAGTTGGTGTACTGTAAGTATAAAGAGAGCAATATACTACAATATCCATATTGCCTATTCATGCATCTCGGAATGTCCTGTTCACTATATTATTTCACTAAATTCTCTTGATTAACTTGACATACTGTATATTTTGTGCACTCACTTGATGCTCTTTACAATTGTTCACTTGATAACTTTAAGTATGCTTTCATGTAGTGAACATGTGTTAGTTTACTTTAACTTCCATACTTGCTGTAGGCAACATTAGCTAGACATGTGGAAAGGAAAATAGAAGGCTCTGCTAATTTAGCTGTTACATGCAAATAGACTACAGTGATATTAAGGAATGAACTGTGCAAACAATTTGCAATGAATATTTGGTTAATTTAGCCCTTTTTCTGTTCACAACCTGTCAACAAATTGTTATTTTTTGTTGATTCATTCACCCATTAATTAATTTGGACAAGCACATTTCATCCTCTAGATAGCACAAAAATTACACATTTTAGAGGCCTGCACAGACAAAAAAAATTATTTCTATAGATGCGGATATCCATTCACGTAAAGGGGATCTCTCTGGAGTTGAAGGGCTCTACAGGAACTGCAGTGGTGAAAACAACAGCATGTTGGGTCACTGCTCGTAGGAGCCAACACCCAGCCAACATCTTCTTTGGTGTGGCTGTATCCACCCTAGTGCTTCCCACTAGGGCAGCATCAGGTTCACCCAGCAGCTATGTCTGGTAATGCTATGTGTGCAAGAGGCTTCCGGTTAGTCTATTACTTGCCCCAGGTCTGGGGGCGGGTATAGCCATGCTGGATGATCTGCCCTGGCTGGTCTCTGGCTCCTGTGAGTAGTGGCCTGACATGCTGCTGCTTTTGTCACGGCAGTTCCTGGTAGAGCAGGACTTTACACATTTTGACTATTCAAGTATTCAGTACTTGTATTATAACCACGTAACTCACACGGTATTGTTTCTTATCCTTACTGGGTGTCCTAAACTTTGCAAGCTACTTTTGCTTCCTATTGATTTTTTTTTTAAGTTTTACATTAAGTAAATCTTGGCTACAGGGCTGAAATTTGTTTTTGATCAGCATGTAAGTAAACAAAATAGCACTCGCTCAAATGGTCATGAAAAACAAAGAAGAAAAGGGGGAAGCAAAATTTTATTTAGAAGTCATCAAAACGTTCATAAATAATTTTTCTCACTGTATCTTCCTCTACTACAGAGACACAGAGAATCTGTTTGTTGAAAATGACGTCTACCATGCAGCCTCATTATTTTACTGCTACCAGGCCTATACTTGTGTATCAGTGCAGTGGCTATTATCCCAGAGAAAGAGGACAGTCACTCTCACACTCTTAATAAATCAAACAGCTGAGTACAGTTCAGGAAGAATGCCCTTTTTTATACTGTCAAAATGATTTAGAAAGTTATGTCGGATGCCCATGAATTAACTCGACTAGCCTGAGAAAAGACGATTAGCCTATTAAGACCAGAGTACAGTTTATGAAAAAATAAGAGCTTGGAAAATAGGTTAAGTTATATACAATTATCACTGTATCAGAGTTTCAGTGCAATCTTATTTCCTTTTCCTAACAGCAGTTCTTGACAAAGGAATATGCTCAGATTCTACCCTGCATACACGCCCCTTTTCTATATGCTGTCAATACAAAGCTTCCCTACCCAAAAGCCAGGGTGGCTAGACACAGGAATCCTACTTTCCACTGGCATATACATAATGGCTCCTATGCCATTTCCTTCCCTTCAGCTGGCATGGTGAGATGAGGCCGGGGAAAGGGAATGTAGTTAGAGATTTCTTGTGTCCCAGCAACCCCTGGCTGCTAAAACAGCCTCCCTTGGCCATTAACAGCCAATGTAATGTAGACTATGAAGGCCCTGATCTACAAAAGCATTTAAGTATGTGCTTAGTTTTAAGCCTGTGAGTAGACTCATTGGTTTTGTGCTAAGGGAGAAACTTGGTGCATAGTCAGCCTAGGATCAGACAAGTGTAAAGGAGAGTTAAAATCACTTTTCTCTCACCTCCACTTCAGCTATACTGTGAATTCCTTGGCCACAGCTGGGAATTTGGGGCACAATGAAAAGGGTTGGGGGAAAGAATACAAGATTCTTCTTCAATTCCATGCCAGTGATAAATAGCTTTTATAATAATTTATAATATTTCTGCAAAAAGATGAGTACAAAAATATGTAAATATGTACAGCTCAAAATAATACTAAGTTGAGGCTTTTCATGTTACTTCCCAAATTATTTAACTTAATTAATAAAATGGCCAGTTATTGCTGGGAAGCCTGGAAAAAATCAGGTAAGTTTAAAATACTGAACTCAGATAGGAAATATTATAGTGTCTACTACAGGGATCGGCAATCCACGGCAATCCACGGCCCACCAGGATAAATTCTCTGTTGGGCTGGGCCAGTTTGTTTACCTGCCGCATCTGCAGGTTCCGCTGATTGCATATCGGGCACGGTTCACCTCTTCAGGCCAATGGGGGCTGCAGGAAGCAGTGCAGGTAGAGGGATGTCCCTTGATATCTGCCTGAAGGTATTATAATTCCTATGGCTGGAGCACAGCTGGGACTGGACAGCTTTCTCCCCAAAAACATTGATGGAGTCCAGCACCTCACCATTGCTCCACACTAGGGATCACATGGCATGTGGAGGCATGATCACCTGGAAAGATTTGCTGAGAGCACTCCACACCTTTCTGAGCAAACAAGAAGGGGAATTTCAAAATTCTCAGATAATTTAAAGGATGGGTCTGATGGTTGGTCACCTGAGGGCAGGGCAGTAGAGTTCAAAGTGATGACCAGAGTGGCTAGAACAGGCACTGTGGGACACTTCTGGAGGCCGATCAAAGTGCATTAATAGGCCAGCGTCCCCAGCATGATCAGTCAGGAGAAAATGAAGTCCCAATGGAATTGCTGCAGATTTTTGGATCCAGGCATCAGGAGACTTACTTGAGCATGGGTAGGAGTTTTTGTAGAGAAACAATAAGAGAGAACAGTAAATTTGTTTATGTGTAAACAAGGGAGAATACCAAAGTTGTTTTGTTCAGGCTGAACATGGGAGCTGATCATTCCTGGCTTTGGGCAGTGTTCCTTGGAAGGAGCTCAAAATGCAATTAGGGACCAATTTTGGATACCAATAAAGGATTTACTACTAGAATTGGTCTAATAGTTACTGAGCTGGGTGTGTGCAGGTGTGGGTTCATTAACATCTGGAGCAGATATCCCACATTATGCAGTACTTCCCTGCTTTTCTGATCCCACAGTTCCATGCACTTCTTGCCTGGGAATCTCTGTTCTCCATTCTGTATGCTAATGGAGATGCCTCCTTGTCCCATATTTGATGCAAATGATTCTAGGAGAGTTGTCTTAATTCTGTCATCCTTATCCCAAGGGTTTAGGTGTGTCTCCACTGCCTTTTCATTGCTTTCCATGAGTCTTTTTTCTGATACATATTTGGTTCGAGTATAGGCTGGTGGGGAGGGTCAGACAGGGTGAGTATTGTTCCCCAAGAATACAGTCAGGCAGGTCACCTACCAGAATATAAACTTGAATTTTGATGTTCAAAAAGAAGAGAGAAAATCATCCAAGCATTGTCAGCCTTTTGGCTATCGCAGAAAGAAGAGAACTGGAGATAAATATTTAGAGCTTGATTCAGACTAAGTGAAGTAGGGAGGATACAGGGGATGGTTGAGAATCCTAAATTCTCAGCTGCACAAGGGCAGTGATAAATTAATGCCACAAGTAGGATGTCTTTCAGTAGAACTGGCCAGAAAAAGACAGTTTCATTTCATGACAACTTTTGAGGTTTTGAGCTTTATTTTTGTTCTGAAAAGAAACATTTCAAACATTTCACACAACAGAATTGAGTTAAAAGATCATTTTTGGGGTTAAAATGGTCAGATTTTCAATTCAAGTCTTTCTTGCACTCTGTAAGTAACCAGACAGTCTACCTAGGATCTCTGAAACTTTCCCATTGTAAATATAGTTGAAACTGTCACTTTCCAATGAAGCATTTCAGCTCTTTTCTTCAAAAATATTCTGACCAGTTCTATTACTCAGGGACATTATGTCATTTGATGATCAAGTTTAGCAGAGTTTTTCTCTATCATGCTATCTCAATCCTTCTTCCTCTAGCCAAATATTACCCTTTAGAATTCCCAGCATGCCCTTTCCTTCCCCTGCCATGTCTGTGCAAGATGAATGGCTCTGGAACTGCCCAGATCTCCACATGCTCAGAGTTCTCTTGCACAGAGGGAAATCTCCAATGGCCATCTCCAGCTGCCTGAAGGCCACTTTGCATAGTGTACAGGACATAAAATGGCACAAATGAATTAGAGATCCAAGCACTTGGAATTTTCTGGGTTATTTTTAAGATAGGTTACATACTTCTGGAAGAAAACTGACATTAATTTTATTATCCAGTGTACTCTGCTGTCGTGAATTTGCAGCACTATTCTCTATTCTTTTATCTGCTTGTGAGAATGAGACCAACACTTTCAGACCTTCCCCATTCCAAGGAGAAAAATCAAGGACTAAAAGGGCATGGGAGATTGAACTACCCTTCCAAGAAGTGGGCCTTCCAAATTAAGTTTGATGAATATTGGAAGGGTAGAGTAAGGGGAAGCAAGCACTACTATTGCCATGGCTGCATTTGTTCTATAGATGAACAGGACTTCCGTCTTCAAGGTTTTCACCTTTTATGAGCAGAAAGTTCACAGACCCACAGAAATGCATTGTTAGAAAAGCTTTAAACTCTGGCTCTAATCCATTAAAACCTTCTCCCCATAATTAATTGTGTATAAATCCATTAGGGAAATGACCCCAAAATACAAATAACTGAGCTCTAGAAATGGTAGGATCATGATAAGCCTACTTGGTGCTTTGCACTGAAATGCATGCGAAAAAGAAGGCACATGGAAAGACAATCTTTATAGAAACAAAACTAAAATTCTTTATACAACTGAAAATGTACTATGGACTAAATTCCAGCTAGCTAATTATGGCCTTAAGTTTCAAAGATGCTGAGCACTGCAGCTTCCATTCACTTCAGTGAGAGCTGCAGTTGCAGAACACTTTTAAAATCAGGTCATTGTAAATGACTGAAGGACATTTTGGGCCAAGTGCCCAGTGGCTGTTAGGTATTGAAAGTTATTGCTGATGCAAGATAGTAGAAACGTACCTGATGGAGAAATTATCACTACTAAGCATTGCCAATAAAAGTTAAAACAGTTTTGGAGTGTTGCCTATATAACTTTTCAGTGTGGTGAATGCAAGTTAAATGTCATAGCATAAGATGGAGAGAGTGTCACATTTTTCTGGAAAAAAGCAACATTGTGGAAGATAAAATTAATATGTAAAAAGCAATTTGAACTATCACCATCTTGCCTTAAGTGATGCCCTTGTATGTAAACACAAACTCACAATAACAAAGCATACATTATTAATCAAAGTATACTTACGTGAGTTCTCAGCATAAAGCAAAAAATTCTTCATTCACTCCTATCTGCATCACTCATACTAGAAGGACTAGGATTAACATAACAAAATCAATCTCCAGAGTTATTTTTCAAGGTCTCTTTTTATTCATTTATCAAGGACCAGGTTAAACACATGCAAAACAAATTGAGACAGAGTGCCTAACATCCATGTAAGCTCTTTATCTTTCATGTGCCAGTAACCTTTTAAAAATGTTTTATAAGCGTTTTAGAACAGAAAACTATTTAACTATGTTGAGTTCATATCCCTTCTAATCATTTTATTTATAATGTGATGGTAAAGTTTCAAAAGCAATGATAATTTGACCAAGTAGCAAATATAGTTAGTGTTTAATCATAGAAATACTATTTGCTATTCCTCTTTTGCTAGTTAAAAGTATTGCTGAATGTAGTCTTATATATATGCCATATTCAAACATATGATCAAAACTCCAGTAATGTGAATGGAGTTCTCTTCCCAAAACAAAGACCATCTTGCTCTCAGGCTCTTCTGCCACAGCACCCTTACCACTCGTGTCCCTCTTTGGCTGGTGGGCTTCTCTCTTGAGTCTGAATTCTTTTATGAAACACTTGATAAGAAGAGAGATGCTCCAGGCTCCCTACCTCCTTGCCTACTTTTCCCAAGAGGGTGATAGACTTTGTATAATTAATTTCCTCAAATAGAGCAAAACTAAGACTTATATAGTTTTATTATTAAAATAGAGAAAACATTATAGATAAAAAAGAAATGATTTGCAGAATCTATCTGGCTTAAAATTTCTCCCAAGATAAAACAGGCAGTTTCTGATTTGCTTTGTGCTATCCATTCAACAGCCCTTGATGGTATTTAGCAATGAAATGTAAGCACTTTCATAACTGTCAAAGTAATCATACTAAATATTAAAACACTCTAACTGACAGATACTAGACCGTTTTTAAAACTTTTTTGCTGAAAATGGGTCTCCCTAAAGAGGAAAAGGGGAAAATGCTTTTCATCCCCACCAACGGTTAGAATGGAGACAAAAATCTGCTTTTGATTCTCCAGGTTGGCTGACGCAAGCCAGACTATATAATAAATCATAAAGGATAATTTAGTCAATTAATGTCACCTCTTATTAGATTCACAAATTTTCCATAAACAAGTTGTGTTTTTCTCTATTTCATTATTTAATATTATTTATAAATTTCTTTAGCAAAGAATTCTAGGTCTGTGGGTCATTTATGAAGAGTTCACTGCAAATATTCAAACTTAAAAATGAGTGCCATGTTAGTTAGCAGCATAAGTCATGTGGTAGCATTTCTTATCTCTGATTGGATGCTTTATGCCAATAACCAACTCAGCTTACACTGAAAAAAATATACAGTCAAATATTTAATTGCAGATTCACTTTCAGTGAATAGCTAAGCATTTGAGTTTAAATTTAGCAATTCATGAGTACTCTCTTTAGTAAACTTTCTCTCCTAAAATAGTAAAGGAAAGTGAATACAAAAAAGAAGCATGCAAAGTATAAGAGTCATCTTGGAATATCAGTGAATATTTGTGCATTTGTTTTTCTTTTGCGGTAGTTTTCCAGTACTTCTCAACTGGTTTGGCAGTCTCCCTTCAGAACATCCAGCAATAGCACATGGTTAAAATTCAGTGATTTGTTTCTTAATGTTTCATCCACTTACTGGGAGAGCTTTCATTTACATTAACATTTTAATGGCTGTCTCCTAGGAGTGACAGAATGTTTCCAGTCTCCTTGGAGGAATTGCATTCATGTGCTGAGGGGGACTTTTGGGAGTCCTTTGTTAAAATCTGGTAGCCATGTTGAAGAGAGTGTCAGATAGATTTCCCAACTTTTGATTCCTGCCCAGTTACTCCTCACATTACCCTTGGGATATTGCTGAGTCATCCCTGCCTGAGATTACTATTATCCTATGGTGTTGAAATAGATCTTTTATGGCCCACAGCTGGGCAAATTTAATTAATTTGAGAAAGAATCACAAAAGCAATTAAGGTTACATACTACACAACTTTTCCTAAAAGCCTTATTTTCCCAGGCATAAACCTTCAGTAACTATGTTAGCTCTATATAGTAACCTGATTGGCAAACAAAGCAGGCATATTTACCAGTTCTAGACAGAGACTCCTTCTCTTCCTTTCCTTCCCCTCTCAGGTAGTTGGTCCACCCAGGGTCCCCTGAAGCAGAGTCTTGGTTACTCCAGCAGTAGCACATGATTCTCCAGGCCAATGGGGGTTGTGGAAAGCAGTGGCCAGCACATTCCTTAGCCCGCACTGCTTCCCATAGCCCCCATTGGCCTCGAGCGGCAAACTGCAGCCAATGGGAGCTGCGATCGGTCGAATCTGCGGATGTGTCTGGGGGTCTTACCCTGGCGGGCCACGGGCCAAAGTTTGCTGATTCCTGATCTGTACACTTGGCAAAGCCGAGTCAGGTAGACTCCACTTAACTTAGAGGAAAAAAATAAATAAATTCTCTCTCTAGAAATCAATGGTCCACTTCTGACCATCCCTTTGTCATTGTGACAACCTTTCCCTGTTGGCCAGAGAACTTCCCCCTTATCCCATACCAAGACTACTTGTCAGGTCCAAGGTGAGAGAATTCATTATTATAGCAGGCAAGGTTCCATTAATGTTTTCACAAAGGAATGTTTGATTGAGAGTGCTATCTGGAAGAAATGCCAATGTCTTTGTGGCTTATACAAAGACAGCTGTTCTCTCATCACCACTGAAAGGTTTCCTCATTTTCCTGTTCTAAATCCATCATCCCAAAATTAGTTAATCTCTACTTCCTTAGTCTTTATCTGCATGCAATTTATGTACCAATCTGACTGTTTCAGTTAGGTGTGTGATTTTTTTTAACCAAAATTATTATACCATTACAATCCCTAGTACAGACAGAGGTATAGTGGTATGAAAGTTCCTTATAATGGTATATCTTATTTTCTATGCCTTATGGGAAATAATTTCATATTAATGGAGGTCGTGCCACTTTAACTGGTATATAACTTTTGTTGTAGACAAACTCTCTTCTCCTGTTAAGGTGACTGATTTGTCTGCCCATTTTTCTTGCTTGTAGATGTTTGTTTAGAATCTTATGTTAGATGTATTCTGATTTCTATTTTACCTGCCCCACTTTTTGTGAGAGCCTCCATATTGTTGGAACCAGCTGCAGCTATGCATAAGAGAAGCAAGTGATCTTCCATAAAAGATATCACCATGCTGTGAAAATAGTAACCTTTGCCTATTCTATTTGACATTATTCTTCATGACAAAATGACCTACTGATTCGCCACCAAATATTTGCTATTATATAAGCTAAATAAGTTTCTAAAGCTTTTTATAGTTGGGAGGATTTTGTTGGAGCCAGACTAGCACAAATCTATAAAATTAACAGTCATGAAACATTTTATAACACCATAAGTGCTTTCAAGCATGTTCAGGTAGTATTTATTAATAAAATGCCTGTTCAATGGAAGCAGTGTATTGTTAAATAGATTAATGCTGAGATTAAATGCCTTTGGGGAAAGTGCCTAAAGTGTATCCCTCACGGTCCAAAAATGTGGGATTTTTTAGCCTTTAAATATGAAGATTTGGAACACAAAAACTTCAGATATTGGAATGCATCAGTTTATCTTGAGGTACGTCTACCCTACAGCTGCTACAGCAGCACAGCTACAGTGCTGCAGCTGTGCCACTGTGGAACAATAGTAGAGATGTTTCCTTCACTGGAGGACGGGGCTTTTCCATTGATGCAGTTAATACATCTCACTGAGAGGTAGTAGCTAGGTCAACATAAAAATTCTTTTGTTGACCTAGCCACATCTGCACAGGGGAGTTAGGTTGATTTAATGCTGGTGCTCAGGGTGCAACATTTTTCACAGCCCTGAGTGAAGTAGCTAGGTCAATCTAATTTTTAAGTGTAGACCAGACCTTGGTTTGAGTGACATTTCCCATTAGTTTCTAGCAGTGTTATGCATGAAGACGCTGGGATCAGTTCATACTGGAACACCTGTAGATTTTCCACTTTGCACCTATAGAATAAGCTCAGTGCTCTTTGCCACAGGTTAATCTACTAGAAAAGTAGTTGCATCGTCTCTGAATCCTGTAATTTGTGAGAAACTATGCTGATTCAGCATTGCCACCACTTAATTTAGAGAGGCTAGGAAGTATGGACTAATGCTCTTTCCACGGTTTGCTTGAACAATGCACTATTTAGTGGTGGGAAGAAGAACATTTCCTTAAAATTAAATTTTTTTCTGTGCAATGCTATTCTCAGATTTTATAAAAGCATCAGTCTACTTGCAAAGATTTTCTTCTAACATTCTTCCTGAGAAAAAAAAAGGCAATATTGAGCCTTCAATTTTAACATGAGTAACACAGTTTATGGCCTTTCACGTTACTATAGTCTAAGTAACTATGGAATCCTCTCTAGAGTTTGACTTGCAACTCAGAGGAACTGTGGTTAACATACAGGAGCAAGGTCTTAATAAAAGCAAATGTGAAATAACCATGCAACTCTCAATGCTTTCTGTAAGTAACGCAAAATATTACTATGCTTGAAGAGAAGAACCACTGGAATCCAGTATCTGGATTCTCTTCTTTTATGAATTACAACCAATTACAATACTCCAGTGAATCCCAGAGGCACTACTTTTGCAAAATACAAGGAATCAAACAAAAAAGGGGCAAAAAGGTGAGGGAAAGGACGGTGTTTAATTGAGCAGCTACTGTTGCTCTTCATTTGGGAAGATTTTGCGTGTTACAAAATGAAAAACACAATTGTCTGCCATATGGTGGCCAAGAATTTTGTAAATTATCTTATTTTAGGCATCATTGATTTATCTCATTCTGGCCATAAATGAATCAAGTGCTGGGATATTTTATGTGGACGCTGAGTAAAGCTGCATAAAGTAGTTTAACAACTATGAAAATAGATGGTTTTCTTCAGAACTACAGAACACCACAGAATTCTAATGAATATTTGTACGGCATATTGTTCAGTTTCAGATTAGTTGCTCCCCAATATAAGTCATCATCAGCTTCAGACTTAGCGAAACTAAGCAGTGGTTGGTGACTGTGTTTTTTGTGTAGCATATAAAGGAAAATTGCCTCTGGATTTCACCCCAGTTCTCTACTGTAGTTGAAGCTGAAGACACTCTGGTTATAAGAGCTGACAAATGACAACTTATTTTTTTTTTATCTTTTGAAAATAAATGTGGTGGATATTTTCATTATTTGCACAGTTTATAGAGCGGGATGAAAAATTAGTGAATGTTTGTGAACATACATGAATTCCATGACTTGTTCTACATAAAATAATTCTTATTTATCATTATTATTAGGCCAACTGTAATGACTACTACATTTCCATCTTCAAAGTCATCATCTCATACCTTCCCCCACCTTAAGAGAAAGAAGAACACTATGACTTGGAAGCTATGATCCCAACAAAACGATATGTCCTATCTCCAAGGAAGCCTTCTCAGGGTTTGCAGAACAACAGAATTTCAGACTGCCATATCACTTAATGGAATATTATGAATGCAAGGACACGTGAACGTTTGGTTGATAAAAAAAATTGAGAAATGCTGAAGACAATTTGCTGGTTATGTTAATGTGTTTGTATATTGCATGAATATGCAAGTGAATATTCTGACATTTGAATAGTTAGGCAACAGTTACAGTAAGATTCTTCCATGTACTGAAATCAGTGTTTGAAAAAAAATGAAGAATATAATGAAGTGAAGTGAATCTACTTCAGAGTTTAGGCACAGATTTAGCAGAGTATGTATCTATTAAGCATATATTTAAATGTATCCCCATTCAGTAAAGCACTTAAACACATGCTTAACTTTAAGAATGTACCAAAATTCCATCTAAATTAAGTATGTTCTTAAAGTTAAGCATGTGCTCAAGTGCTTTGCTGAATACGGGCTTTATGTAGCTTCAATTGAGCTCACTGCATGATCCACACCAAAGTCTGATCAGCAATGTGAATGGACAATAATATGACAGAGGACAGTTTGTTGGCAAGGAAGAAAGCAATTGGCTCGTGGATTTCTAAAAGAGGCAAATATTAAAGAATCCAACAGTTCTCCAGTTCTTTTCTGAAAGTCACAACAAAGATATTATAAAATGTTTCATGTTATATTATGTTATGTTCTAAATGCTATGTTAGTGTTATATAAATTGGCTGGAGCTCTTAGGCTGGTATCAAAGATGGTTGGAATTGGGGAATATTTGGGTGCTCCTGGCTTATGGAAACCAGCCTAAGTGCTTGAAGTGCTTCCTATTATATAAGCTCAATAAGTTTCTAAAGCTCTTTATAGTTAGGAGGATCCTGTTAGAGCAAGACTAGCACATATCTATAAAATTAACAGTCATGAAACATTTTGTAACACCATAAATGCTTTAAAGCATGTCTAGGTAGTATTTATTAATAGAAACTCCACATTTCACTTGCATCATACTCAGAACGTTTACTTTCCCTGTGTCTGGATAAGGGTAGGAATTGGTTGTTCCAGGAGAGCTTATTATTAGGAGTGACAACCATCCCAGTTTTGCCGGGAGTCTCCCAGGATCAGGCCCTATCTTCTGGAGGCTACTTCAGCCAAACCAGGAGATTTTAGGTGCTAAACGTCTAGCAGTACGGTGGTGCAGTGGGGCTAAGGCAGGTTCCCTGCCTGTCCCGGCCTTGCACTGCTCCTGGAAGTGGCTGCCAAGTCCCTGCAGCCCCTGGAGAGGGAAGAAAGGGATTGTTACATGCTGCCCGCGCCCCAAGCACCAACTCCACAGCTCCCATTGGTAGGGAACTGCAGGAGCCTTCTGCCCTCCCACCCCCAGGAGCCGCAGTGATGTGTTTGCCACTTCCGGGAGCAATGTGCAGAGCCCCCTGGCCCTGCTTAACTCATGTGGCTCCACACACTGCACGCCTCCTGTACGCTAACCCTCTTCCCCAGAATCAGCCTAGAGCACCCTCCCGCACTACAAACCCTTCAGCCCCAGCCCAGAGCTTGCACCCCGACCCCATGTCCAAATCTGGTGAAAGTGAATGAGGGTAGGGGAAAGTGAGAGACAGAGGGAGGGGGAATAGAGTGATCAGGCTGGGGCCTTGAAGAAGGCGTGAAACGCGGGGGGGGGGGCATAGGGAATAGGTGGGGAAGCGGGTGGGGCAAGGGTGTTTGAATTTATGTGATTAGACAGTTGGCAACCCTACCTCTCATAGAACAGAGGTTCTCATCCTTTCACTTTCTGAGGCCCTC
Organism: Dermatemys mawii; assembly: GCA_007922305.1. Taxonomy (NCBI): domain Eukaryota; kingdom Metazoa; phylum Chordata; order Testudines; family Dermatemydidae; genus Dermatemys; species Dermatemys mawii. The sequence goes on along the minus strand of ML677357.1, from coordinate 586,503 downwards.
TAAACATGCTATAAAAACTCAACAGCCCACCTGTGCCACAACTGACTTTACGCATATAAAAGCCAGAGCCACCAGTAGGAGGTAGCAATCAGGATAATTGTCTGGGGCCCTGTATTACAGGGCCCCCCATGAAGCTACATTGCTGAGGCTTCAGCATCAACCCTGGGCAGCGGGGCTCAGGGCCATGGGCTTCAGCCCCATGCAGTTGGACTTCAGCTTACTGCCCTGGGCCCCAGCTAGTCTAATGCTGGCCCTGCTTCGAGGTCCCACTGCAACCTGCTCAAGGCCCCTTAGCGAGCCTCGGACCTCTGGTTTAGAACCACTGTAATAGAATATGGTGAGAGTAGCAATTGTGCGTACTTTGTCAATGAGATTTATAAAGGGAAGGACACTTGTGTACTCTGATTGTTCATGGAGTCTTAGCTAGAGTAAAACCATTGTATGATCTGAGGATTTCTCCGCAGAAGTTGATTCTGGAATTTTCTTCCTCATTAGTCTGGCAAAGTCTATGAATCTTCACTAAAGAGCATCAAATGCTTCTCCTTATTCAGGCCCTTGACTGCATTGGTATTTCTGGAGTATATTTGTAATGTTTACAGTTTACATTTGGTGTTGAAACCACTTACATCACAGTGCATTTTCCTCTGTGGCAAATTTTAAAAATTTTCATGCACCATGAAACAAAGTGTGACTGACTTTAAAAAAAAATCCCAATTAACAGAATAGGGATGAAAACAGCAACTATGCAAAATAAGAAAGTACTTGCATGACCATTTAGACCGCACACACACACTTAACTGAGCACCTAACAGAATTGCCATTACCACAGCATAAAAATCCATATATCCTTTTCTTCTTAGTTCCCCTAAGAGACCTTATTTTTGTTCATTTATTCATAGAAGATGGAGGAAGAGGAATCAAACAAACACCTTCATCAATAATTTAAAATTTTGCACCAATGCCGCTTGAGAACTGACTTTTATGTTTTGTTTGGTGATGTACTAATGTGTACACACATGCCTTATAGCTTTATGCTGGTGCAGATGTGATGCAATGGATTCAATGTGACACCTCGTATGGTGCCCAGAGGGGAAAAAAAGCAGATTGACTCAAATAAGCCATCACAAATTGGGAAGTAACCTTACTTGTAAGATTCATCTGTATTGCTGATAGGTTAAATGCTGAGGGCTCACAATCAAATCAAAAGTTAAAAGCCATACCCACATTAAGAAAAGAAATAAAAGATCAGTCTTTTTTAAATGGCTAATATCTGTCCGTAGATCAGAGGTGGGTAAACTACGGCCCGTGGGCCACATGTGGCCCGCCGGCCATTTTCATCCAGCCCACGAGCTTGCTGTGGCTCCCCACCTTCTCTGGCTGGGGCCCGGTGGACAGCAGGGAGCCACTGGGTCCCGCGCTCCTTTGCTAGGGGCCGGCCAAGTCTGCTTGCCGCTGGTCCCTGCACTCATGGGCGGGCAGGCCCGCCCTGTGCTCTCTGGCCGGGGGCCAGCTCGAGAGGGGAGCGCTTGGGTCCCGCGCTCCCTGGCCAGGGCCGGCCGAGACCAGTGCCGCGGGTCCCCGTGCTCACGGGCCGGGCCCATGCCGTGCTCCTTGGCCGGAAGCCATGTGGAGCGTGGGAAGCCACAGGGCCCCGCATTCCCTGGCCTGGCAGATGGGTGATGTGCGGGGAGCCACAGGGCCCCATGCTCCCTGGCCTGGCAGCTGGATGGAAAGCAGGGAGCCACAGTGCCCCGCGCTCCCTGGCCCAGCGACCAGGTGGAGCCGGGGGGAGCTGCGGGGGCCCCGCGCTCCCTGGCCCGGTGACCGGGTGGAGCGGGGGGAGCCGCAGGGTCCCTGCACTCCCTGGCCCAGGGGCCGAGTGGAGCGCGGGGAGCCATGGGGCCTCGTGCTCCCTGGCCCGGCGGCCAGGGGGAGCCGCGGGGGCTCCGTGCTCCCTGACCTGGCGGCCGGGTGGAGCGCGGAGAGCCGCAGGGCCCCGCACTCCCTGGCTGGGGTACAGGTCCAGCGAGGGAGCCGTGGGACCCCGTACTCTCTAGCCAAGCCTAGACAAGGAGCACCCAGCTGACTAAGGTAAGGGGGCATTAGGTGGTGGGGTCCAGGTGGTGGTGGTTAGGGTGTGGGGATCTGGGGAGGGGGCAGTCGGAATAAAGCAAGGGGGCTTAGATGGGAAGTGGGGTACCGGGGGTGGTAGTTAGGGTGAGGGGATCTCCGGGAACAAAGCAGGGGGGCTTAGATAGGTGGTGGGGTCCCAGGGGTAAGTGGTTAGGGTGGGGGGATCTCAGGAGGGGGCAGTCAGGGAACAAAGAACAGCGGGTAGAGATAGAGGGTAGAGTTCTGGGGCAGCAGTTAGAATGTGGGAGGTGTCTGGAGGGGGCAATCAGGGGATAAGGAGCGAGGGGGGCATTGTGTGGGTCAGGAGTTCTGAGGGGGGCGGGAAGTGGGTGGAGGTTGGATAACGGGTGGAGTCAAGCTGTTTGGGTAGGCACTGCCTTCACTACCCGGCCCTCCACACAATTTTTAACCCTGATGTGGCCTTCGGGCCAAAAAGTTTGCCCACTCCGCCGTAGATACTTTCTTTGGAGGGATGGAGAGAGAGAGAAAGAGAGACTACTTAAATTTTTATTTTCTTTCCTTTCCATAAGTCTTCTACAAAATCATGGGGGTGGAAGCCACAGTCAGCAAATTTCCCTTTGACAGCATCTCTTAGTTTTCATTTTTGCAGTAATGGACTGAACTTTATCACTCAGAAAATATGTGTTTGATGAATACAGTTGCTTTCATGATCAAAAGAAGTAATACCCTGCAGAAAACCTATGTCCAAGATGATTAAAGATGATAGAATGTTCTAAAAATATGTCAAAACCCTCCTCCCACACCATACCCGATAGCACTTGTGGGCCACTTACAGATACTTTAGAATTTTTATATATTTATTATTTATCTGTCACTTTTTAAACCACTAAAATATTTTTTCTTTAAAAGTGAGGCTATCTACATATTAGACTAAATGGTACCTGCCTTGAGAAGGCTAAAAGGAATGGTGATAAGGGTGACAACTGAGATAACAATCTCTCAGAGAGAAGGTACAGCTAACATCAAATCTGATCATTACTTCCCATTCTAAGTATGATTTTTATTTAATTTTCCCATCTGACGTACATTTACTCTCTCAGGAGTATACATAGGATATAAATCAGAGGGGTAGCCGTGTTAGTCTGGAATTGCAGAAGTGACAAAGATTCCTGTGGCACCTTAAAGACTAACTAAAGTATTAGAGCATAAGCTTTTGTGGGCTGATACCCACTTCATCGGATGCATGCAGTGGAAGTATCCAGGGACAGGTATAAATAGGTAGGCAAGAACCAGGTTGGAGATAACACGATTAGTCCAATGAGGCTGAACCAGCTTGTTATCTCTAATCAGGGAGGGTGATGTATTCCTCTAGCAGCTGAACTGGAGGTGTGAACAGCGAGAGAAGAGAAACTGTTCTTGTAGTTAGCTAGCCATTCATAATCCCTATTCAGTCCTGAGTTGATTGTATCAAATTTGCAAATGAATTGCAGCTCTGCAGTTTCTCTTTTCAGTCTGATCTTAAAGTTTTTTTGCTGCAATATACTGACTTTTAAATCTGTAATTGTGTGTGCAGGAAGATTGAAGTATTCTCCTACAGGTTTTTGTATATTGCCATTCCTGATATCTGATTTGTGTCCATTTATCCTTTTTCGTAGGGACTGTCCAGTTTGGCCGATGTACATAGCAGAGGGACATTGCTGGCACATAATGGCATATATTAGGTTGGTAGATGTGCAGGTGAATGAACCAGTGATGGTTTGGCTGATCTGGTTAGGTCCTGTGATGGTATTGCTGGTGTAGATATGTGGGCAGAGTTGTCATCGAGGTTTGTTGCATGGATTGGTTCCTGAGTCAGAGTTATTATGGCGTGGTGTGCTGTTGCTGGTGAGAATATACTTGAGGTTGGTGGGTTGTCTGTGGGCCAGGACTGGTCTGCCTCCCAAGGCCTGTGAAAGTGAGGGATTGTTGTCCAGGATGGGTTGTAGACCACTGATGATGCGTTGGAGAGGCTTTAACTGAGGACTGTAGGTGATGGCCAGTAGTGTTCTGTTGTTTTCTTTCTTGGGCTTGTCTTGCAGCAGCAGGCTTCTGGGTACACATCTGGCTCTATTGGTCTGTGCCCTTATTTCCTTGTGCGGATATTGTAGTTTTGAGAAAGCTTGGTGAAGATCTTGTAGGTGCTGGTCTCTGTCTGAGAGGTTGGAGCAAATACGATTGTACCTCAGTGCTTGGCTGTAGACAATGGATCGTGTGGTGTGTCCTGGATGGAAGCTGGTGGCATGAAGGTAGGCATAGCTGTTGGTAGGTTTTCAGTATAGAGTGGTGTTGATGTGGCATTAATTTGCACTGTGGTGTCTAGGAAGTGGACCTCTTGTGTAGACTGGTCCAGGCTCAGGTGGATGGTTGGGTGGAAGCTGTTGAAATCATGGTGGAATTCTTCACTTCTACAGAGGATATGGATAGGTCTCTAACCTTCTTGGAATCCAGATTATTCTTTGGTTATTCAAATATTTAGATGAGTCACTAGGACTTACTTAACTGTATTCCCATTTACTTGCAAGAAAGACAATTCATACTCTGTAACACCCCAACAATCAGTTTTATATACAATTGTTGAAATCATAAACCTAGTAAAAGTATGCATCAACTCACAGTATGTATATATTCTACTTTCAATCCCATTCATATATGCTCTCATTTCCATCTGTTCCCCTCACTTGTAACTATTTCCACATCCTCCTATTTGCGTAAACCTATATCTCTATTCTCGCTTTCTTCTATTCCTTCTCATTCTCGCTATGCTCCATCTGAACAACCTCCTTTTGCTTATTTTTATTTTATTTTATTGGCTAATGCCCTTTTGTCCCTTTTCTTCTTCAAATTGTCTTATAGTTCCCTTCTTCCACCTCTTCAGTCTCACCAATAATTTCCAGTACCCTCATCTTTTCATTATATTGATTTATGTTTTGCCTTAATCGGCTATATCTTCAGAATAGGAAATATGTCTTACTATCTTTCACAAAGTGCTATGTAAATGAATGGCACTGTACAAAGTACTTTTCAAGTGACAATATTTTAACAGTAGCCACCTTTTAAGTGAATGGCTTGTGCAAGAATAGCCTTAAAATTATTTTTATGGCCTCAAAAAGTAAAGACAACAAAAAATACCAGCAAAAATCTCTTACATGTATGTATTTGTCTGATATGCTAGCACATAACTTCATGGACCCTCTGAAATGAATCGAGGAGAGGGGGAGGGAGAAAGAGTGACAATTGGGTGCATGGTTTACAGATTTCTACTATATCAAATATAGCATAACTTTTGAGTAGGATTTACAAATGGCCACATCCAAATCTGCCTCAGTGTCAATGAAAATTGGTAAATTGGTTATAATATGCAAACAAGCCTCAGCCAAACATAAGCATTAAATAAATGGGGAGTGAGTTAAGCATATGGTTTTTCTGTAAAATTTTCTCTTTCTACTGTGAAGTTAAATATGCTAGTCTTCTGACTATGCTTCACTGGTAATTGTCACAAGGATTGTCTCTACGCAGACATAGTGTATCAAAAATATAGCTTGGATACCAGAGCAAAGGATGCCATAATTGAACCCAATAATGCAGATGCTGACATGTGTAATCTCTACACTGGAGTTGACCCATCTACTTCAATAAGGAAATTTGTATGATAAATGATTGCTTGTGTGAAGAAGGGCTTTCAGATCTGGCTATTTTTTAAAATACATTTGTCAAGTGTTTGTTCAAGCCATAACTAGAAAAAACAAAACAAAACACTTTTTAATGTGGCTAAATTAACCAGGAAGTGTGTTCACAGTAACATGTTGTTTTGAGGAAGACTGGAAATTAGGCACATATTGACTTTTAATGGCAGCTGGGCACCTAACTGCTATGTGGGCTTTTGGTAATCTCCCCCTTTGCCTAATTATTCAAAAAATTAGAGAGAGAGACAAGATGGATTACAAGGTCAAGCTGAAGGAGAGCTCTGTGTAAGCTGGAAAGTGTGTCTCTCCCGCCAACAGAAGATGATCCGCTAAAAGATATTACCTCACCTTATCTCGCTAATATCCTGGTATCAGCATGTCTTCAACAACACTGTATATTCAAAAAATTGGCACAATTACAGCACAAAGTGCATATGAAGTATTAAATGCCCAAAGCATACATAGATGGTGCACATTCCAATTTTAAAGACACTACAAGAATAGCCTTAATATTATTTTTATGGCCTGAAAAAGTAAAGACAACGAAAAATACCAGCAAAAATCTCTTACATGCATGTATTTGTCCGATATACTAGCACATAACTTCATAAACCCTCTGAAATGAATCGGTGAGAGAGGGAGGGAGAAAGAGTGACAATTGGGTTCATACTGCAAACTATAAACCGATATTTACAAAAATGTGTATTTAGAGGATCCATTCCTATTGTCCATATCTGTGATTCTGAATTCATAACCATGTAGGACTTCAAAGTGTGTCCTCTTAAAGATGCAATACAAAAATGAAATCATTGGAAAGTCCATACAGACTCATGTGCTAATGAGTGGAAGTACCTTATGAGAAACATCATTGTTGACATTACAAATTAAGCGGTTTGTGATTTAATTAGATAATCTAAAGCTCTAGCATTGTTGCAAGGTATAAAATAGCCTAAAGTTTGCAAGAAACATACTTTGGAATCTTATACAGAAGAGAAATATATGCCTACAATTTTCCACAGGAAATATGGCAGAGACATGAAGCTTAACATAGATAAATAGATTATAAAATTCATAGATTATAAATTTATAAAATTATACTCTATTATACAAATTATAAAATCCATAGATTATAAAGCCAGAAGGGTAGTAGTAACTGCAAATTTTAAGCACTTTAAGTGGTCTTTCCATGATGTACTACATTTTCTTGTTTTGAGCTAGTGTAGCAGGCTTTCACAGAGTTCTATAGCTGAAATAGTTAACTTATATATTTACTATCATTCTTGTGCCTCAAGTTAACTTTTCTGCTGAACTAATATATGGATCCTATCTTTGGACTCTCCTGAGCCCCAGTGCTGTCACAGACATGGTTTGTCCCTGGTATAACCGTTAGCAGCCTCAGGGCTCCTCCAAATTACATTCTGCTGCCATGAACTCAGAGTGAATGTTCTAGAGCAGAGGTAGGCAACCTATGGCAAAGGCAGCATGCAAGCTGATTTTCAGTGGCACTCATGCTGCCCAGGTCCTGGCCACTAGTCCAGAGGGCTCTGCATTTTAATTTAATTTTAAATGAAGCTTCTTAAACATTTGTAAAACCTTATTTACTTTACATAGAACAATAGTTTAGTTATAGATTATAGACTTCTAAAAAAGAGACCTTCTAAAAATGTTAAAATGTATCACTGGCACACGAAACCTTAAATTAGAGTGAATAAATGAAGACTTGGCACACCACTTCTGAAAGGTTGCCGACCCCTGTTCTAGAGGTATGGATTCCTGAAGTACAGTTTGACCACTTCTATCCCAAAATCATCTGCTACGCTGGGGGGACCAAAAGAGGTGAAACAGAGACAGTTATGCCAGCCATGCACCGGCCACTAATTCCTGTATGCTAGAAGAATCCCTAACTGCCCTGTCTGAGTAGTTTTAGAGCTATTTTTTACTGTTCCTTCTAGAAGGTTAAAGTATGTCCTTTTATTTTATATGATGTAGTCTAATTACCTACTGACTGCCTGATAACTGCTTTCTCACAGACTGCTCAGATGCCAAAATATTTAACTTTCCTCCACTACAGTCCATGGAGCTACACAGATTTACACCTGCTGAGGAGGTGGCCCTGTGTCCTTACAATTGACCAGTTTAATCAGAGTATCAAGAATTATACTTCATATTATATATTCACATTTGTACTTTTGTGTACATTGCCACAGGGCTTCTGACAAAAATCAGCTTGCTTTCCCCTTCAGAATCAGAAGGCATTTCTAGCCCTAGCTTACTCTACCAAACTTGGATTCAATGAGGAAGCATTGTTCACTCACAGACCTTTATTAATTTTTACATCAGGCCCATTTTTCTGAGCAGCAAGCTGTAAAATTAGAAGTTATTCAGCATACTGGCCCACCTGCCAGGCCCAAGTCTGTTGGCTCCAGACCCACCCTCTACCCATACTGCTTGCTGAATTACGCCAATGCAGGAGAGTGTTCCTTCCAGCTGGACTGAAATCAAATCCATGCAGCTCATAATCCTATGTTGTACAAAAAAATTATCAGAGTTTAACGCATTTTAGGCCCTTTCCAATAGACTTTAAAATTGGCACAACCGTTTGGCAAGTGCTGTACTTGGTTTTGAACAGGCAAATACTACGTCAAAACTCATTTTATTTAATGTCTACTCAAAGCCTCCTTCTTAACCTTTCACCACCTCTTTCTTCTCCATTCACCAGCGTACCAATTCCTTGATTTTTTTAAGCAACTTGTCATAGCAGAAACTGCTGAACTTATTGTGGCTTTTAAATAAATAAACAGCTTGAAATTGCTTAAAGTTTTTTTTCCCCCCAGCTCCCTAAGCAGGCTGGGAATCTGACAAGCTTCCAGAAGAGCTGCAATGAATGCAAGATGTTTAGAAAGCCGCTCAGCTAAGCTTGGCCACCTGTTTGAAATGGAGTAACTAAGGAGCCCGCAGTATTGCTGTTTCCTTACAGCTTACTCTGACGGAATGCTAACAACCCTTTCTTGAGACTCAGTGCTATTTTTCATTCTCTTATCATCTGCATTCTCCAGGGCAAATGTAAGTGCCCAGCCTTGCAAGGTGCTAAGTCTGTTTCTATCTGAGGAGGAATTCAATAGGTCCTATGATCTCTTTCCATACAAAGCTGAAAATCAAAGTATTTATGAGGGCAGGAATCTGGTTGTTAATATTAATTTGTGAGGGTTCTCAGTTAGAACTGAATCTAATGATTGATTAAATACAGTAGACTCTCGATTATCCGGGATGATGGGAAAAAATTAATCCTGGTTAATAAAATCCCGGATAATCACCATCCATAGGAAATATGTGGGGGAGGGGTTGGTTCACTGGCTGCCCTGTGCCCTGATGTGTTTTTTTTGTGTGTGTGTGTGCTTGGAGTGGCAACAAAGCCAGAGCTGCCCTGTGAGTTACACGTATATTTTTTTTGACATCCTGGTTCATCCACAACCTGGTTAACCCAATTCCGGATAATCGAGAGTCTCCTGTACTAAGGGCCAGAGTCCTGACTGACCTAAAATTGAAGTCTCATTAACTTCAATGGATTACTGTTAGTGTGTCAGGTGAGAATTTGGCCAATAAACCTTACTGAATGATAATCATCAAAACTGGCCACTCCTGATTGAATTATGAAACCACAGGGTATGAAGATCTAATCACACTGCCTGAACATTTCTTAGTGGGAGAAAGCTACAAAGAACCAGATCTATATAAACATCTAGAAAATAATGACAGAAAAATGTTACCTGAATTTCATTTTTCCAGGTTTGTCTTCTTTACTGTAGTTATGATAATTTATACTGTGAATCTCTTATTAGAGAAGCATTAGTATAATTATGTTCCAAAAGGACAAAGTAATGACAGTACTGAGAAAAAAAAATCTATAATTAATTAGTAATTGTAATAATATACAGCCAGTTCCTCAGCTGATGTGTATCAGCACAGCTCCTTTAAGTCAATGAACTATGCTAATTTAAAGCAGCTGAGGTTCTGGCCCATAATACGTAAACCTGAAAGACTATTGGTATGGAATAAAATGGCCAAAGATCAGCTTTGTAAAGTTACCAATAGAAATGCAAATATTATTATTGATCCAAGCAGTCCATCATTTTTGTGAAGAGAGTGGCCATGCAACTGGTTCTCTCTCTCTCTCTCTCTCTCTCTCTCTCTCTCATTAATTCAAAAATACAGATCTCAGAGGAGGTTCTGGGATTAAAGTCTCATTGCTGATGGAAAAATATGATTCAATTTACAGTTCAAATATGCTCTTATTTATGATTATTCACAGAAAAAGAAGGAAAGCATGGGAACCACTTCCAAAAACTGAGAAGCAGCTCTAATTTCAAAAGAAGAACAAAATTAATGTCATATCTTAGTACTGTTAATTTAGTCTAATAAAAATTCATCATACTGGAGGCAGCTAAAAGGTAACCATTTTAAAGTCTCAGATTCAGATTTAGAATTTTGACGCCACAGGGGAAATTGCTTTATCACTTGGTAAATATATGTAATTAACATCTCTAGATTCAACACAATATTTTTAACGTTGCATTTCAGGCAGCTACTCTGGATTTAGTTCATTCTCCCTACAAAATTTTTGTGAAAAAGTCAGGTATTGATGTTGATAATCATTAAAATATTTATATATTTTTCAAGATTACCATTCTAATAGGTTTAAAGTTTCAAACTTTTCCCCATGAAAGAAACAGGAAGAACATTTTTAAAAGGTATAAAGATATATTTTGCCTTTAAGAGAAGGAGACCTGGATATCTATATTTTGTGTTCAGAAAAAAATCCATTCTCTGCTCTGTCAGGATAATAAGATAGTAATGCTGCTGCATGGGATCTTGAAACAAAACCCAGCAATACTGCTAAAAACAGAAAGTCACTGTAATAATTTAAAATCAAATACTTAACGGTTACACTCCTTTGTCCTGAAAAAAAACAAAAAAGATCATGCCCAGACTTATTTGCATCACAGGCCATACCATCAGAGCTAGCTCTAGTCTAGAAGTCAGTGTGAGTCAATGTGGATCTCCTTACCTCCACATACATGGACTATTGCTGCTTCTTGTTCATTTAAAGGTTTGGATGCATTCCCTAGAGCCATATTCCAGATGTTGGACTCTCTACTGGAATGTGGGCTACGTGCTCTAGGGTGAAAGCATGGCTCATTCGTAAGTAGTTACTAATAATGATAAAAGCACAAGAGGTGCCAGTTTTACCCTCTAGGTACCCTTGAAAATTAGTGATAAATACATTTAAAATATACAAAAAAGAAAGCCAGCAACAACCTCAGCAAATGTAACAAAAGCTGATATACTGTATAATGCAAATAAAAAATACCCCATGCTCATTAAACATCAAGCCTCAAGCAACATTTTCCCCTTCAAAATCCTTGCTTTGCTTACAATAGGAGGATTCTCCTAATATAGATATATCTGTATAGCTATACTGGCAATAACTCTGTCTGCACTAGATGGTGTGCTGGTAAAAAAGAAGTGCTTACATTTGTATGTATTATGTCAGTTCCTCCTAAGCCTACCAGTATAACTGCATTTACACTCATGCCTTTACTGCCATGGCTATATGGATTAAAAAAAATACACCTGTAATAGATAAAGCTATGTTGGTATCATTTAAGTGTAGACCAGGCCAAAGGCTTCCATGAATGATGAGCCTTACAGAGGATTCTGAAGGCCATCAGATTAGGGCAATTTTAGACAGGGAAAACCTCACACCAGTGCAAAAATATAGGATCCTTTGGAGAATGCTCTGTCAGCAGCCCCCTCACTTTTACAACAAGGGAGCTCAAGCTCCCTGTAAATCTCATGTGAATGACAGAAACATAGTATGTGTTTAAACAATAATCTGCTGTGAGTAACACATGGCATTGGAATAGAGATGCGTTACGTTCTCTGATGTTATACTCGGAACAATGAGAACTTGATGGTTTATCTTGGATGTTCTAAAGGCCAACTTACTACTTTGCAGTACAGTTTAACAGAAGACATATCGGGCTTCAAGAATAGGCCTGATGAGTTTATGAAGGAGATGGTCTGATGGGATAGCCTAGTTTTGATAATTAATTGATCTTTGACTATTAGCAGTAAATATGCCCAATGGCCTGCGATGGGATGTTAGATGGGCTGGGATCTGAGTTATTACAAATAATTCTTTCCTGAGTGTCTGGTGGTGAGTCTTATTCACATGCTCAGGGTTTACCTGATCACCATATTTGGGGTCGGGAAGGAATTTTCCTCCAGGACAGATTGGCAGCCCTGGGGAGGTTTCGCCTTCCTCTTCAGCATTGGGCACATGTCACTTGCTGGAGGATTCTCTGCATCTTGAACTCTTTAAACCATGATTTAAGGACTTCAGTAGTTCAGACATAGGTTAGAGGTTTATTGTAGGAGTGGATGGGTAAGAGTCTGTGGCCTGTGTTGTGCGGGAGGTCAGAGTAGATGATCATAATGGTCCTTTCTGACCTTAAAGTCTATGAGAACTCAAGAGGGTTTCATCCCCTCCATCAAATCTGGGAATTGTTTAATAGCTGTCACAATATTAACGTAAATATATTTATGGCCCTAAATGAGATAAAGAATAGGCACTTCAACAGTCTTTTTAACAAATTGTTATTTTACCATGGTTAATGCATCCCCAAATCTAGGATACAAAAATATTTGCTTGCCTTTGTAATTAGATTCAGGAATATGGTCTTCTGAACTATTCATTCTTCATCCCTTGAATCATTAACTTGACTACTAATGGTGCAGTGTTTGCCTCTGTCTTTCCAGTGTACTTATCTGTACACACATATTTGGAAATCATCTTTCCCTGGATATTATTGAATCTTCTCCTTCTTGAACCCAAGTATTTACAGCTGTTTAGCCTTCATTGAGTTTACTGCTTTCTCTGTCCACAGGCTTTGTGACCATTTTTTGGGGGGGATTCATCCATCTTCATTGCTGAGATGTGAGAGAGAATGAGTGAAAGAATTTAGTACCTTTTAAAAGATGCCAGATGTTAGAGGAATTCATTCTCCAAGGCTTTCTACAGAACAATTATAACATGAGCACTGGCAGTGCAAGCCTTCTGACACTGCCCTGCCAACTTGTCTCAGTTCAGACTGGGAGAAGATCTTCCGAAAGAATAGCTCAGTCTTCACAATGTCTCACTCTTTGATTTCTCTTCTGAGGCTTTCTCAAAAGCTAACAAATGCATGTAAACTACGGTGCTGGATTTTTTTATTTTTTTATTTTTTTTTGTGGTGTAGGCCTTTGACCACTGGGAACTGGAATGTAGCACAAATTATTTTTTGCAAGACTAAAGAGCCTTTATACACTAACAACTTGTGGTTACCATCAGCCTGAACTGGATTTAAAGTAGTGATTTTAATGTCCTATTACCAACTACTGGGCCATCCAATTTTCCCCCAGCCCTTTTTGGTTATTCTTCTTATTTAAATAATGGAGTTCATCTAGTCACCTTTTCTGTGGTCTTAAAATCACTTCAGGACTCAGACTAGGTATTTAAGACTTTGCCAGCCTCTTGGTATTGAGACATTTCCAGCTCATTCCCAACAATATTTTTTTTCCAGAGTTGGAGAATTTCTCAATGATCTTGCTAGCAGATGAGTTTGAAAGTGTTTCAGCTGCATCAAAAGAATCAAGCTTCAGTGCCTGAGTCACAGACCTCTATACTAGAAAGCTTGGAGTTTAACCTGATATAGTGAAAAATCCAGTTTACACAAAATCTAGGGAAAAATATATATAAAAGCAAGGGTGGCCCTAGACTAACTGCCAGGAACTGGTGCCTTAGGCGAACCAGGCAATCAGCATCCCCCACCTCCAAAGGCAGATCTAGGCTGAGTTTTTTGATAAACTGGGAAACATTTTGCCACTTTTTTTCCCTTTAATGTTTAAGCATGTGTTTGGGTTTTTTAAACAGAAGCTTAATTATTCAGTTTGTCTGTCTGTCCATCTGTCTAACTAATGTTTCTGAGATCAGATAAAATAGAGATACGGTATTTTTAGAATAGATTTGTACATGACAACTAGATGATATTTCAGTCCAGTTTTAAATAAAAATGCATTAAAATGTTAATTATAATTTTTATTATTCTGAATCCAAAATCATCCATTACACAATCCTGCTTTAGCTGCCACCACATCCAATATAGAAAGAAATAAGAAATCTCTTCAATGAACTTTAATCTGTATTTACAAAACACTGAATAAAAAACACTGTGCTCTTAAACATGACTTTTTTTGCTTTAAGTTTTGAAAATTCCATCACTAGTTCTTTTAGCTCCAGTTTCCCAGCTATTTCATGCTCTATTGCCATTGTGGCAAGTCCAACAAGTCTCTCTTGTACCATTGTTGAATGTAGATATGTTTTTATCAATTTTAATTTTGAGAAGCTACGTTCCCCACTACCTACAGAAACTGGCAAGGTTAAAAGAATACATAGAGCAGGTGTCTCAAACATGCAGCCTGAGGGCCTTCAAAACAAAATCATAGTCCTTCAAAACAAAAAAGCTGACAATTTCACTCAATATTTTCATTTAATCAAAACCCCAATTTTCTCTAAGAATACATAAATAAAATAGTTTAGAGGGAAAATTTCCAACCAGCTCTGGAAATAATCATGCAAAGGCTTAGCCATGCCAATGTTGAAGCCTCTTCTAAAAATTTGCCCTACATTTTATACAGCGGATCGATAGCAGATTAATTAAAAAATAAAGATTTGTCCCTCATGCACCCAGACATTCTAAGGATACGATTTTTAGTATCTGCTTAAAGCATAAAAGGCATTTAAAGGAATTGCTCCATATTGCCTTTGGTATTTAAAAAGGTTTCACTTCTATGTCTTGACAGATTTATAGCTTTGTTAACAAAGGGGAATAACAAGCCAGAAACCTTCACGAGGAACATTGCTTGATAGTATTTTTCTTTAATTGCTAAGTGCCTTGTTAGATCTCCAGTCTCATGGCAAACTAGAAGAAAACATTTTTTATAAAAACATTATCAAAATGTTTTAATCAAATTAAAAAAGATTATGCTTGTTTTCTTGTTATCACGGCTTCATTTCTACATAAAAATTGATATCACTCATACAATATAACATCTGTGAAAGAGAACCTCGTAGTTTTCTGTACTCTACTAATATTTAAGTGACATATAATAGCTTATATTATATTATATATATACATAAACCGGTATGCTAACTAAAAAGTATTTAATTACTAAAATCACATGAACAGTGTTTAATGTATGGTATAATGAAAATTTCCTAGAACACAATGGATTTTTGAAAATAGGTGTTTAAATAATTAATTGTGTTGTGGTTTACACACAATCATTTCCTGAAATCCAGTCTTTATTTTACACACACACATCACGTATACCTGCACTGAATGACACTTTTTTCTTTCAGTATTTTGTTGTTAGTATCTGATATGGCAGATCACTTAATTAGATCTTGTTAACAAATAATTTTGCTATCGGTTTTATGTAGGCTTGGAACTATTTAGCATGTAATTTTTGATCTCTGATATTTTTACAGTTTCATTCAGATTGTGATTACTTCTTTCGCTTACTGGTCATTCGATTAGCTTGTTATAGGACTATTAAGTAAGTCTGTGTATGCTTTCTTCATTCTTTTAATCTTGCTTCAGTGACCTCTACTGGTACCTTGTTAGTATTGCATCACATACAAAATACCTCATTCATTGAAGAGGATTGTCATATTATAGGACACCACAAAAAGACTTTCAACTCATATTCACTTGCTTTGAGATGGGAGGATTCTTTGAAAATTCCTGACTTGGATTCTGTACTTTCTTACTATATCAATGATGCAGCAAAATTGTTCGATTAGGTGGCTCTACCCTTCTCTATCCCTCACCTCTAATTCCTCAAAACATAGCAGAGGGGGGTTAGTCAAATAAGCCTTATATATGTGAATGGAAATCACATGAGTGAATCCTTACGCTGAGCTCTGAAAATGTATATCATTTGTAGGTCATGGAGAGCTGGGTCATAAACTGTAAGAATCCAAATTGCTAACTGAATTAAACCCAGACTAATTTCCAGGTTTGGATTAGTTTAGTTTGGGACTTCCATCTTTTTCTTTCTTACACTGATATGACACAAAATACAGCTTAGGATCTCAGCAGTCCAGGCAGCCACTGCTAAACTGTTTAAGATTTTCAGAGAAAAGGTAGGTGATGTAATATCTTCTATTGGACTAACAGAGCTTCTGTCTTCTGACCTGACAAAGAGCACTGTGTACCTCAGAAGCTTGTCTCTCATGCCAACAGAAATTGATCCAATAAAAGATATTACACCACCCACCTTGTCTCTTTAATAGCTTGAAACTGACACGGCTACAGCCATGCTGCTGATATCAGATTTCCAGATGTCTTTCCTTCAGGGCTGCTCTGGGGTCAGAGATATGCAGTTCATTCAGTGGTGTTTCTGACCCAGAGAAAGCCTAAAGCATTCAAAAGAGCTTCTAATCCAGCTGGGTTAACATGAAGGGAGCATCACCAGGGTTCAAGTTAGAAGAGCTTCCAGATACAGGGAGCCTGTTGGCATCAGGGACAATGAATCAGCAGAATATTGTCACTTGCAGGGGAGTGAACTTGGTATTGGGAAGTATGGAAACAGGAAGAGAGATTGAGGAAAGGGAAAAATGGGGCAGAGACAAGGGAGAACAGTCATTCATTTAAGAGGAGCGGAGGATAACAGTGGAATGACAGTATCCATATGGGGAAGAGAGAAGCTAAACATTTAGGACAGTATTTTAAGGCAATAGGCTTTTACCGTGTATTTCAATGAGATCAGAGTTAGTTAAGTGCTGAATGTTTTTGAAAATATCACACTAAAAATTAAATATACACTTTTGAATTTTTTACTGGAGTAAAATTTGCAATGAAAAAATATTTGATTCTGAAAAGTTTCAGTTTTGTTCCAATGTGAAAATTGTTTCATTTTTTTTCACTTTACAGTAGTTCATGACATGTTAATAGTAACAGTGCATAATATAATATGCCATGTCATATTATGCAGTGCTATTACTGACTTGTCATAAAATAAGTTGAAATACTCTGTGAAGGACGATCCCTTTCTCTCTCACAGACCCTGGGAGACAGGCCAGTCCTCGCTTACAGACAGCCCCCCAACCTGAAGCAAATACTCACCAGACAACAGTAACAGTAATCCAGGAACCAATCCCTGCAACAAACCCCAGTGACAACTCTGTCCGCATATCTAGTCAAGCCACACCATCAGAGGACCTAGCCACATCAGCCACACCATCAGGGGCTTATTCACCTGCACACCTACCAATGTGATATATGCCATCATGTGCTAGCAATTCCCCTCTGCCAGGTACATAGGCCAAACTGGACAGTCTCTATGCAAATGAATACATGGACACAAATCAGACATCGAGAATTATAATTTCCAAAAACTTATAGGAGAGCACTTCGATCTCACTGGACACTCAATAACAGACTTAAAAGTGTAAATTCTTCAACCAAAATACTTCAAAAAAAAAAAAAACTTCAATGAGAAATTGCAAAACTGAAATTAACTTGCAAACTTGTCACCATCAAATTAGGCCTGAATAAAGACTGGGAGTGGCTGGGTCACTACAAAAAAAATAATTTCCCCTATGTTGATACTCATCCCTCTTGTCAACTGTTGGAAATGGGCCACTTCCACCCTAACTGAATTGGGCTTGTTAGCACTGACCCCCATTCGGTAAGGCAACTCTCACCTTTTCACGTGCTGTGTATTTATACGTCCCTACTATACTTTCCACTCCTTGCATCTGATGAAATGAATTATAGCTCACAAAGGTTTATGCCCAAATATTTGTGTTAGCTTCTAAGGTGGCACAAGGACTCCTTGTTGTTTTTATTTAGAAACCTGAAAGTCAAATGCCATGGGCTAGAGCTTCTGTGATGAGTACTCAGAGATAAGTAGGAGACGATTGCAGATTTTCTCATTAAGGCATTGGATGAGAACTCACTAGGTCTCTGCGTTCAATTCTTGATTCTGCCACAGAGGTCCTGTGTGATCTCTTGCAAGTATCTTAATCCTTCATTTCTCCAATTATAAAATAGGAGTGGATATATTTCCTCTCTCTGTCTTGTCTAGTTAGTCTACAGTAACTTCATAGTAGGGACTATCTCTTACTATATCTTTGTACAATGATTAGGGCAATACCAGCCTAATCTAGATTGGCACTTCCAGGTACTAAGAAAAATAATAAGTATTATTAATAATCAGTTTGGGAATAACATGTCAACCTTTAAGAAAAATTATCATTGATTACAAAAGGCAGGAATAGATCATCTCTGTCCTCACCTCTATATAATTAACAACATTTTTCTGAGGGCAATACAGCTACTATAATTAATACGTAGTTATTAAGTTAAATGGGTTATACTGTCCAAGGAAATGCTGTGAGCCTCATGCGCAGATCAGAACCACTGATGGTAGTAAGCAATAGACTCAGAGATATAATTTTTGAGCCAATGAGAATAAAAAGATCTACCAGTTAGTATATAGTAGGAGAGGTGTATAAATTGCACATAGAGTTTGAACTTGTCAATAAGCATTGTACTTTGAAGCATCTGGGAAGCTGCTGGGAAATTAGGCAAGTTGCTTTTTTTAGGTCCCATGTATAATAATTAGTTTCCTTCCTTGTTTGAACTGTGAGTTTGGAACTTTCTACTGAGTTCTGTCATATATACCCACACATCTGCTGCATGGCTACTAACATATGGTGTTTCACTAATGAATTGCTAGCTATCAGCCAGCTCCCTACTGTTCACATCAAATGTGAAATGTTTTGCAGGGTAGTCACAATAATGAACATTGCACTACAGATTCACTACAGTATCTGCTCTTTGGATGGACAGCAGCTTTCCAGGATGGGAATATAATAGGTCCTGGGTCCATTAAAAACTGTGGCTAACATTTTCTTGTCTATGGTTTAACATGTTACATAACACAGCCTAACAAATGAACATAAATAATGCAACTGCAAGTGTAAAGAACTGAGTACCTGCAGATTGGAAAGCCATACCTAGTTCACCTATCCTGAACGATGTAACAACACTGTGGATTGACACAGTGGTAAATAAGGGCCTGTAAACTTTTGAGATTTTATACCACAAAGAGTTGGTTCAACAGTTTTCTTATTCAAGACAAACTAAATTACTCTTACATCTGGGGAAGGTGACATAACTGCAGATTAAATCTGATCTTGTGCGGGAAAGAGGATAGGGCAGCATAATCTTGGCAATAACATAACTTTTTAATTGTCTTTTCCACTGAAATTGACTGAGACTGGAAATAACACAAACTTTTAACTGGGAGCGTTTTTAACCATTGGAACAATTTACCATGGGTCACAGTGGAGTCTCCGTCATTGATCATCTTCAATATCAAAACTGAATGCTTTTCTAAAAGATCTGCTCTAGGACTTGTTTTGGGAAAGTTCTATGGCTTGCGCTATACAGGACATCAGATTACATGATCACAGTGGTCCATTCTGGCCTTAGATTCTATGAATTTGAAACACTGCAGATAACTTTTACAATAGTGACATAGTAACAAGCTTAAATCACTCGAAACAGAGGGACAGTCCTGAACTCCTTATTCATAAAACCTGTCATTGAAATCAAACAGCCAAATCTTGCTTCCTAACTCACTCTTTAATAGGACAACACACATGAGTATTTGATGATTCTTTGAGGGTTATGACACTGTAAAGCAGTTTAAATGCTAACAGACTGACTAGCCCTCTTTAATACTCTTCTTTGACATGATGCCTACAAAAAACTTGGCAATGGTGAGGTTACTGGTATGCTGAGACCACTGTCTTTTTTTAATCTTGCGTTCCCTTGTCTTTCTGTATCCATCTGTTGTATATTGTTTTATTCTTAGATTGTAAGCGATTTGTGTCAGGGACTGTCTTTTGGTTCTGTGTTTTTACAGTGCATATCAGAAAGGGGTTCTGAACTAGATGTCTTGTAGTCCCAGTAATATGACTTAGACTACTTTGGAATAAGGCAATATACAGTTTGAACATCATCAGAATTTGTGCCCAAATGTGTCAGATTTTGTAAGAAACCTCCAACTTTCCAGGCTAGAAATCTGGCTACCATGTCATAGGAATATTAAACAGAATTACTGTGTAAAGAACTTCTAAGCAGTTGCTAAATAAATGGTACATAGTTAAGACAAAAAAAAAGAAAGAAAGAACTAATCACATTTGGCAAAATATCTGTAGACTTGGACTGGTCTTTTCAACTTCTTTATTAAACAGGAAGCTTTGATTTAAGCTGTGTACAGACCATGCAGAAGCCATCCCAAACAGAGAGAAGAATACTTCAAAGTCATCAGAAAGTTCTTAGTATCAACTCAGAGTAAAAAGAAAATATATAAATCCTCTTGAGAAAATAGATCAAGAAATGTGATGGTAAGGTTTTTAAGTCCACTACTTTGCCTATCAGCTGTCATAGCTATTCTTGCTATAAAATAAACTGAAACCATTCAGGAGTACTTCATGGAAATAGAGCCAGAGGTTTTCATGGGTACAGGCAAACTGCAGAGGGAAAAATAGTGTAGACAAGATTAATCCTTTACAAGTCATATCAATTCTATTCATAGCTCCATTAGCACAATGGCTAAAACATGAAAAGATCTAAAGAGTGGGCATAAGAGCCAACTTGGAAGACCTCAGAAAATGGCAAGAAGGTATGGTAGTGCTGCCTAAATCTTATACGAACATGAGAATCTGTGATCTAACCAAACTGAAAGAGAATGTTTGCAAAGGGAGACACAGGCCACCAGTGAAAAAACAACTCCTAATGGACACCAAGACCAAGAAGCTTATTGACCAACTCATATCGATCTTACCAGTTATTTGATCAAAACAGACCAGACATAAAAAGTGAGAGAACTGATAGAACCTGCCAGCAGTTAGGTACAGACAGGTTAGCCAAGAAATGGAACAGTTCCTGAACAGCCTCTCACTAATTCAGAATGTGGATTTTGGAGTTAGGTGGCTGAAGTATTGCCTGTTCCACGGGGGAAAATTTGCTCCAATAGACAATTTAGGAGGAAAGTCAACAAATTTGAATGGTCTGTGTTTCCCAGTTCCCATGCAGTGTTGTCTCCTTCAGGAAGACTATGTCACCCTATATTTTTATTATAAAAATGCCTGAACCCATCTTTAATTTTTTGGCGCACAAATTGTTCATCTTGTCCAGGACTTTCTATGGCATATTTCAGAGAAATTATAAGCCTTGAAAGCCTGGCATTTAATATTTTATTATTGGAAACAATTGTATCACTAAGATTACAATCATGAACACTTTACAACAATTTTCTGAAAGCAATAAAAAAGATATCTGAAAAATATTGCTAATGAAACAATATGAAGAGAATTACAAAAAAAATATGAAGAATTTTCCTTACAATTGGAAAACGGTTAATGAATCTAATTAGTAAACCTCAGTGGTCTCACTGCAGCTTTGAGATTTTTAGTGTTTCTTTTTAAATGCAGTAAAGGCTTGGCAGCTGAGTCGCAGAGCATTAAGATAAGACGTTACACAAAGAGCAGTCACCTTGAGAAAGGGATTGAAAATTGAATGGAGGTGCTGTTTAGACTATAAAGTAGGTTTATTCAAAGATCACATTTACTTTGAATCCAGCTGCCTCAAAGGCAACTCAGTAGAAACATTAAAGAAGCAACAGACCCACAAATTTGTTAACCATGGCAGCATCAGTGTAGAGAAATGATATATTTTAGGTCAAGAAAAGGCAATAGTGGCTGCAGTCAAAAAAGCATGTTCATGTCCTAATAGTATGAGTCTTTCTTGCTTTCCAAATAGCTGAATAAGGTTCAGGTTTTCAAAGGAGCTTTAAGGGAATTAGGTGCCCAAAGCCTCATTTTAAATTTTACCAGACTCCGTAAGATTTTAATCAAACAGCTTTTCTCACCCCCTTGGATGTTGCAGGTTTGTTACAGTTCTTAGTACACAGGCTGAATTCCCTTCTCAGTCTGGTACCAATCTCCCCAGTTCAAATTCTTTGTCTACCCAGTATTCTTGTTGCCTTCAGAATAGGTGTGGGAGGAGACAGGTGGCCTCATGATGCCTCTGGCACTTATTTTATACTCTTCAGTTCATGTTCCTGGAAAAATATTAGCCCAAATCACATAGGTCCTGGTGGGCCTTGCTGAGTCACAGAGCTAGGCAATCCCCATTCTGTGGTGCTTGCACAACCATTTCTTATTGAAGTATAAATCTCTTTTTACAATTCCCCTGCTGGTCAATGGCTGGTGGTGGTTGTTTAACGCCCACCTGGATCTGGGTCACTTTCTTTGTTGCCACTGGAGAATTAATGGTGGGCAAATCCCAGACTTACAGCATATTTCAGTAATAGCCATATAACAAAATCCCATAACTCCACATACAATGATATGCTTGTTTTGACAGAACAGTGATACCACTCACACGATACCTTCCATGGCATTCTTCGTACAGAATATCATAACCATATATAAGTGGTGACTATGGGGGTAACAGGGTGTTGTTTTGAGTTACAGTGTGTCATACCCACCATGCTTTTTTTTTTTAACAAAGTCACCTTTTAGAATAGAACTGCAAATTAGAGCTGCCCCCATGTTTCCTACAGCTCCCCTGACCTCACCTTATCAAACCCACATTTATTTTGATATTCAGACCTATACTGAATACTTATTCTGGTTTTCTAGCTCCACCTATTTGCATTTCATAAAATCTCTCTCTCTTTCTCTCCCTCTGTTGCTAAAATCAGAGTTGGGCAGTTTATAAGAGCAGCCATTCTATGGTATGAAATTATATGGCATCAGTTACTGTACTGGCCAAAGGGGAAATAGCCTGAGACAATAAGACAGGATGACTTATTTAGTGATCAATTATTCCAATGTCAAACTTGGAATTTTAACTCTTATTAACCCTTAATAAGATATCATTATTTAAAAGGAAAACATACATATGTGATCATTATCTAAGAAGCTCTGAGAGCTGCAAAATAAAATACAGTACAGAGCATTCAGTGGAATTGTAACTTTACACTGAGTTTTCTTAATCAGAGAACATAGCTGTTTGTAAAGTCTGATACAAAAGTTGAGAATTCTGTGGAACATTGTTGGTGGATTAATACAACACAAAATTTAAAAAAAATACAAAAATAAAAACATGCGACTGTGCTTAGTCCTATGCCACTCAATCCATTGTTAGTTGCAGAAATTTCCCAATCACTTGCCATTCAAAATTTTATTACCAGATAGATGACTCTGAAGGTTAACAATTCAGCTCTGTTTCTAAAAATATGTATTTTATTTAAGCTTTCAAAATAAATCCCTATTTGCTTATCCCTCTTGAGTTTGGTAAATTATTTTGGGTGGCAGGCATCTCTGATTGGAAAGCTGAACTGCTCAATTAGAAGGCAGTCAAAATGGAGGAGGCTGTGCTGCATTCTATTACATCTAAAGTCCCTTGATAATGGGGCTTCTTTTGGATAAATCTATTCCATTTAATGTGTAAACACAGAGGCACCTTTGCTGGTGTTCCAGACCATATTCATTTAGGGAAGGAAGCCAATCAAAAAAAATTAATCTAAGAGTACAGTTTCGCCTTAAAAGAATATTTAGAATAGCTAAGCACTGGCAAAAAAAAAAAATCAATAAATAGTGGAAGTTGCACATAGTTCGGCTAAAAATGAGAGAGATTAAATTAACTCCAGTTAATAAAACTGCTTCAAGTAAAAGTGGTTATTAAACAAGGCAGTGGTCAGTCAGACCTTGTTCCTGTAACAGGTACAATAGGCTTGTGTTAATGAAACAAGCACAATAGGACAAGATCTCCAGGCGTTTGCCTTGGAATCACACTACATTGTGAAGAGCAAATATAGAATGTGTGATAGCTATCACAAATAGTCTCCTAGCTGTTTCTCAGAAAGCAAACAGACTGGGCTCAAAACTCAAAATGGATGTGATTAAAAATTCAACCAAATTGTAAACTTTCTTTTTTTATTTTGCATTATTCATCCGTGACTGGCAATGGGCCTTGGAGGGATATGCTCATGTCCCAATACCCTTGATATGTCCCTTTAAAACAGTCAAAATAAGTTGCAGGGCACATGACTAGGGGCTGGTCTTCACTAGGGGTGGGGATCGACTGCAGATACGCAACTTCAGCTACGTGAATCACGTAGCTGAAGTTTCCGTATATGCAGCCAATTTACCTGCCGTCTTCACGGCAGCAGCAGTTGGCAGCACGCTCCCCCGTCGACTTTACAAGACGCGAGAAATCGATCGCTAAAAGATCGACGGCTACCCGCGGTAGTGAGGACATACCCTAGGAGTAAACATGTGACTACAGGAAGCAGGTGTATGGCTTCCTGCCTTTCAGTAGGGACAGCAGATAGGAGACACTTAGGGTACATCCTCACTACCGCGGGTAGCCTTCGATCTTTTAGCGATCGATTTCTCGCGTCTTATAAAGACGCGAGAAATCAATCACCAGTGCTGCCCCCGTCGACTCCGTAAGTCCAGCTTGACGTGAGACGTAATCTGGAGTCGACGGGGGAGGGCACCGCCGACTGCCACTGCCATGAGGACGGCAGGTAAATTGGCTGCAGATACGCCGACTTCATCTGCGTGATTCACATAGCTGAAGTTGCATATCTGCAGTTGATCCCCACGGCTAGCGAAGACCAGCTCTTAGACAGGCCCTATTTTGGGTATCCCTAGAAGTTAGAAATCAGCACTGAAGCAAAAAGAGGTGCATCTTCTAGCCTCAAGTGGTAGAAAACTAAAATTGGTAGTGTCCAATGTTTTGAGCTCATCTGCCTTTGTTTTTGAACTCAAGTTTGCAAATCGAGCCAGTCCTGAGAAAAGGATTTTGGACCTAATGGTGGGTGGGGGCTTTATTCTACCTGTCCCAGCTGGTATGTTTGCCAACAGACTTACAGGGTAGTACTGTAAAATGGCATAAGCATTTACATGCAGGCAAACAGTAGCTCAGGAAAGCAGCTGATCTAATGTTTAAGTAATTTCTTGGTCAAATTCAACAGGCTCTTAAAGCCTCCTCTCCATCCCATAATGCTTACATTTTCAGTTTGTTTCTCCTTTTGGTCCTGGGACCCTAAGGGATCCCTCTAATGGCTAATGTCACCTTCTAGAGACATAGCAACACTACATTCAAAATGAATTACAAAGACTGCATAAACTCTGCTGTGTGTAGTCTTTTTCTTTATCAATGTGTTTGGCTTTGGGGAACTATTTCTTGGCAGTTCAAGTCATACCGGTATATACTTTGTTTACAGCATTACAGTTAAAACCAAAATTAGTTTTTCCTCCATTCCCTCTTCCCTTCTACTGCTCTCCTTTCACAAATTAAACAGTCAGAAATTAACAAGATTAAATTAAATGAAGTCAGGTGCAACATACTTCACTTAGAAAGGAAAAATCAAATGCACAACTACAAAGTGTCCTGCAGCCTTCCCTGGGCTCAGTCTTCTAAATATCCAACAGAGACCATTACCGTACCATCTCTGTTGGTGTCAACCTGCAGCCCTGCTGGGCTCAGGCCCTTAATTAGTCCAGTGGGGCCTATTGTGGTATCCTGTCTGACTAAATTGCAAGGTTCCTAATCTGGAACTGAGCACCACCCCAAAATTCTTCCCTAGGGACTCTTTGACTCTACTTGAGTCCCCAGTGACCCCAGCTTTCCTGCTGAGCCGCCTCGCTTGGATTCAGTTCTCTGACTACAGCTCCCTGCTGAGTTAGTTCCAGTAGTGCAGCCTCCTTCCCTGGGTTTCACAGTTCTAATTCCCTTCCTCAGAGTGTAGCCACTTCCCTCAGTGGTTGGTGATGGAGACCCAGTCCTGCCCACTGCTCCGGGTCCCAACTCAGGGATTCTTTTAAGTTTAGCAGACTTGTGCTGCATCCCTCTAATTTGCTGCTCTACATTTCCCTGCGCCATTTCCCAGTAGCCCATCTTAGTTGAGTCCCAGCAGCTAGCCAGGAGCTACTCTTGGGTTCCCCTGATCCCTGCCAACAACTGATCTGTCCAAACTTTCTACCCCTGCAGTCAACCAGGAGCACCTCTTCTTACTCACTGCCAGAAAACTGAACTCATTCTGGCCCTGCAGCTCCTTTTATATGAGCCTGCTGGGACTTCATAGGCTGTATCCCACGCATCCTCTCTAGGGAGTTGGAGGACCCTCTCCACTGCCCTTTTCTAAGGTGGCGTGTGGCAGGGCTCGAGGCCTCCAGCAGTGGGCATCAGGGCCTAATCCACCTTAGAGGAAAGGCTAATATCATTCTGGGATGTATTAACTGGAACAAGATATGCAAGATATGGAGGTCATTTTCTCACTCTACTAGCACTGGTGAGGGTTCAGCTAGAGTAGTGTCTCCAATTCTGGGCATCATACTTTAGGAAAGATGTGGAGAAGCTGAAAAGAGATAAGAGGAGAGCAACAAAAATGATAAAAGGTTTAGAAAGATTGTTATGATCACCATGGTATATTTAAGGTGGTGGAAGCACCACTTCAAATTAAATGAGAGGGAGGACAGCTAAAATGCAGTCCTAGGAGCCAGGAGATGTGACTGTGCCAAGAAAGTTCTCATTTGATCATGGGAAACCATAACTTCATTGTGTTTCAGTTTCCCCATTCAAAAATTGGGATAACACCACTTTCCCTGTTTTGGAAGGGTATTGTGAGGCTTAAGTCATTAATATTTGCAAAATGCTTTGAGATTCTCCTGTGGAAGTTGCTCTACAAGAGCAGAGTATTACTACTGATTATAAGATTATTTTCTCTTTCCATTTCTTGCCATGAACTTTATGGTCTTTATAGAAAGTGCATGTTTATATGTATGTTTTGAACTGTACTTGCGTGTTGTATAGATAGGGATGTGTCATAAAAATTATACTAACCGATTTCTGGATAGTATCAGAATCATTCTTATGAAATTCAGTAAATTCAGTATAAGCCAGTAATGTACCCTCACACAGTTCATGGGAATAAGTTATTTTGCATCTTTTTAAAAAAATAAAATTGCAGCATAAAATACTATTTTTCTTGAAAAATAGCAAAAAGAGTTATACATAACTTTCTGAAAAATTCTATTCAGCCACCCATAGATGGAAGGAAATAAAATGCCAGGATAAAATTAGAGTTTTTGGTAAACCTTTTTATCTTTAAGCTGTATCACATTAATTTAGCACTTTAATGTCCTCACTTAAAGAGAACCACTTACCTATTCAGTAGTTTAGACAACTTTAGTTCATACCCAGATCATATTAAAAATCCATTATCTGTGCCCAAGACCTTTCACAGCAGGCTGTACAGTTTCCTCCAAGGAATCCCAGATTATTTAACAATACTCCATAAGAGCAGCTCTTATCTAATAAGAGATACCTTGTGTAGAGTGAGTAAAGTTCACAGACTCCAGGAATTCCATTAATGACCTGCTTATGGCACAATGAGAAAATAATAGGTATCCAGTTATAATAAAAAAGTCAGGCCGCCGGTGCAACATACATTTAGTAACAATTGAAAAATAGCAGAAATATTCAGTAATAATATATACACATACGACATTAGCCCTTATGCATCTCAGTCGCCCAAAAGCACATAAAAAGAAAATCAGCCTGCAGATATAAATATATAGGTAAAATAAGCATGCTAAGTGAAAACAGATAAGTCTAGGTCCTCTCATCCCATCGGTGAAGAAACAAAAGCATGGATCTGTTGAGAAACTGAACATTCCCTTTTGGAGGAAAAAGCAACTGATATCTAAGTAACTAAGAATCTTTTACTGACAAATAATCAACAGGAATTTATTTGAACATTCATAGTTAGTGGAAAATTATACTGAATTTAAATTACTTTAGTCAATCAGACTACAGGAATGTTACATATTTTACTCATTATTGTTCTCACTACTGTTGGCTTATGTCCATATCAAAACTGTCCATTTCAGCCATCTGTCAACTCCTCTTCTGCTCCTCCTTTAGCTTCTTAAGAGACAAAATCAAATAGGGCCTAGTTCCTCCCCACCCGCCTCCTCCCCATCCGCCCAACCAACAAATCAAGTTTTGCTTATGTAGACTCTAGAATTAAACCCAAGGGATTTTGCAACCCTAGCTCATATTGGATATTACCTTTTTTTTATTTCAGCAAGAGTCTCCTCAATGAGTGCTACTAAGCTTGGGTAAAGTTGGTCTTTAGATATTGCACTAACTTGGTTCTTAAAGCAGGTATCAACTTCAATCTTTTTGCTGCTAACTATAACCTTGAATCCAAAGCCCTTTGAATTCAGGGGGATAGAATTTAGATTCAAATTCTGAATCTCAATTTAAAGTTGTGGTTTCATCCCCAGATTGCATCCAAAACCATCTGGGGATTGGGTTCAGATATGGTTGCATACATTATTATAAGATTTGGGTATTGTCAGAAACCTTGTCATAATTCAGCCTTAAGGCTAACTTCCTGACCCTACTCATAACCATTTGCTCTCATTCCCAAACATTAACTTCTTGGTCTATCTCTAACAATAAACCATACTGTAATCACATCCCAAGTTTCTGCTTTAGAGTTCATTTAGCTCAAGATAGTGTCATCCCCTTGCTTGTCTTTGTATTTCAGTTTTTTTCTGGTTTCACTTCTGAAAATCTTATGATAGCATTTCTGTTGGCAGCAGCATTGGGTCTTTAAAGCTAGCCATTGTAGGTAATTTTATGGAAAATTATGATTCTTAACTTTGTAAATAAACATCTAGCTTCTATCATGATCAGCAGTCTAAAAAAGTAACAAATAATAATGATAATAAACAGCACATTCAAGTTATCATATAACTACAGTGCTTTCTAGAATACCATGGTATCTCCCATCTATTGTCTATGAACATTTCTATCTTCAGGTTACTGGAATAAATACCTAAAATGCTGAGAGCAGATGTTTTAATGGTGGGCTTCCCCAAATTCATCTTGCTTGTGTGGTGTCATAAGTGTGAAGTAGCCTAGAATTATTGTTTACCTGTAAGGGGTTAAGCTAAAGGTAACCTGAGAGGTGGACAACTGACCAATGAGAAATTCCTCAGGAGACAAAGGATTTTAAGTTTCAGTTTCTCTCTGGCTCTCTCTCTGTTCACCTCGGCTATGGGATAAACACAGCTATGTCTTTCACTGTAACTATAAGATTCTATCAAATACTATAGTCAGTAAGTTTACCTTCTTTTTATCACTTGGAGGGTTCTCAGTGGTGAGTGTTGGCTGGGTGCTTCTTGACATCGTAAGCTTCAGCAGAGATCTCAACAGTGGGAGAAAGTTGCCTCGGGGGAGAGGTTTGGTTTCTCTATCCTTTTTTTGAGTATAGTAGATGCTGTTCTATTCATGGTTATAAGGGATTTATTCCTTTCTCTTTTTCTTTTATTAAAATATTTCTTTTAAGAAGCTGACTGCTTGTTTTTCATTGTGTAAGATCCTGGTTTTGGATCGGGCACGTCTCGCAGGAGCAGGCAAGGTTTGTTTTTTTTCTCTCAAGCTTCCCAGGGAAGGAAGAAGTTTGGGGGGTTAGTGGAAAGGGAAAGAAAGGTCCCAAACTACCCTAGACCTAGTTTGGTGGTGGCAGTGTACCAGGTCCAGATACAGAAGAAGTTGTGTTCTGGGGAAAAACATTTTAACCCGAGCTGGTAAAATAAGCTGGGGGGGGGGGTATTTCTTTTTTCATGCGGGTCCCCACATCTGTACCCTAGAGTTCAGAGTGGGGAGGCAATCCTGACATGTAGTATTCAAACATTTGCCCTTGCAGTCACACATTCCTACAGCCCCTCATTGAAATGTCATGGATCAGTGAGGCAGAAGGAGTGAAAGCTTTGACCTCTGAGGTTCATCTACCCAGCTGTTCTGAAAGCAGCCAGGACAGAGCTTGCAGAGAGAAGTGATTATGTGTTGGTGAGCATGAGTCATAGTGATAGAGTCTGATGTCTGGGCAGGGTAATCAATGTGCGTTCCCTGTTTCAGCCTCACTCTTAATCTACTTTCTGAATCCCTGAGGGTGCTAGGGATTAGATAGATCACCAGTTTATGGTGTTGAAAGGATTTGTTTTTTCCACATGGCAATATTGACAAATTGCTTTGTGGGATTTTTCACATTTTGTTTCCTGGAGGTCTGGTTTGGGCGGTTAAATTACAGATGTTGTAACTCTGTTAGGTTCCAGTGCAGTTGGTGGAAGTATTCAGCTAAAGAAGTATTCAGCTAATGTTACCATAGTCCAGTGGACTGCTTCAGCTTTAGACCTGAATATAGCATTGCATGGTGAGAGCTTTTGCATCTGTCTCCTGCAGTATGTTGCTTCTCTCCACTCATCTTTTCTCCTTCTGGAGTGCAGGAGGTTGCACTCTAGTTATTTTGGACTAGTTTGGGGTGTTTTACCCAAGTCTGATAAAAGTTTTGATTAAAGTTATTGTTTCTGGATTCAGTCACACACACACACTTTGTTGGTCTTCTAGTGAACAGCCTGTATTCGACTGGCTTCACTGAGCACACTGGGGAAGCACAGTAACACATTGCCTGTATGTGAGCACTGTGGAGCAAAGTACAGGCTGCTAGCACCTGGGAGCAGAGAAGACAGGTGGCAGAGCACAGTAAAACCAAATAGCTGGAGTGGGGGCAGATTGTGTCTAAAAACAAAGAGGGCCAAAAGCACATTTGCTATTGGTTTCTGTCCTAAGATGAACTTCAACAGTCAAATCACACAAGTCAGGCAAGCCTGCATCTACCAGACATGATACTTAAACTCTACTGAAGAATATAATCCTGAATTCCATTATCGTTTGTTTTTTCCTTTAAAATATATCAATATCTCCATGTTAAAGATAAGTACATGGCAGGAAAGCAAACCAATGGGTTATGGCAGATTCCAGTATATTGGTGACATATGGACTTATTCTCTCTCAGTATGACAAGACAGATATGATGCTGTGCCACACTTCTCATGTAAGCATACCAGTCCCTAGAAACCATTATTGTCCTAAGAAAATCTTTCTATCAGCCCATCTAGATTTTGTAATGCAGACCATATGTACAGGAAATGCTACAAGGAAAGGATATCCTAAACTGTAAGGTCTGGGGCAGGCACCATTTTTGTGTTCTGTGTTTGTACAACACCTAGCACAGTGGGGTCGTAGGTTCTATGTCCTAGGTACAGTAATATAAATAATAATTTAATTTCAATATATTCTTGCTTAATATAATGCCTATATGAAAAAGATAGTCTCTGATATTCCACAATGTGTTTTTGTCATCTACATTTGATTTTTAATGACAATGTTTTTACCTTTTTCTTTATTAAACTAATAAAAGTTATACAGTCTGTAAAATATGACTTTGTTTGATGCAGATTTTCACTTTGTATAGATTTCAGATTCCCAGATAATATCATAAAGTGGAAAACCTCCAGTTATATTATTATTTTTATTATTATATTCTTTTAAATTTTACTACAGTTAATGTTTCTAGAGGAACAAAAATATTTATTCATTGGGGAAAAGTACATAATAATCAAGTATGTTGAAGCATGTGTCATAGGCAGTAAGGACAAGTGAATAGCCTGACTTTCAATCTCAGATATTTGTATTTGGGGGGTCATGTATCCCATTAAAACTTTCTTCATTCTCGATCACATACATAGAACATATGCTTTGCTATTTAGTTTCTTCTTTTCTCTGGAAGATAGAATTGGGGAGTCGCAGGAATAGACCTGTTTTTCCCTTATGACGGGAGACTGGGGTTGACCGGAAATCATTGTTAGTAGGAATCTTCCACTCCTCTCCTGAAGAGATACCGAGGGGGATGGGTAGGTGGGTGGGTGGATAGATATGTGAGTGTGGGTGTGAGAGAGAAAGATACATTGTATTTTGTTTTTTTCATACACAAAAAGCAACACTACTTTCAATCTGAATGACATTTTAGAATAGGGAAACAGCAAATTAAGGAACAACAAAAGTAAAGAGTTAACACAAGAATGTCTCCTTTGTATTATACTGCACCAACTCTCCATCACAAAATGGCAGTTGTCCCTGTAGATAGACTCCAACATTTAAAAACTTAGATAAATAAAGCAAAGAAATAATAATGGCATGACTACATATACTACAGGGGCCATGGAGATCTTCATGCCACTTCTCAAGTAGAGGAGATGGTGGTTCTGGGCTCACCAACACAAACACATTGGTCGCTTTACCAACCAAAAGTAGACACTTCTTATGCCAGGTTAATAGTAGCTACACCCAGTTTCAGGTATGTGACATTGTAGTTATAGTCACTATCATATCTTTGTATTCTGAATCTCTATGATTCACTCCTACTTCTATTGGTCTTGCAGAGAACCAGAAAGAGAATAAGGTTATGGACTTAATCCTGGAAGGTGCTGAATCTCTGTTGTAAGTTACCAAAATCTAGAGCGTGGTCAGGAGTAATGGGGAAGAGACAAGTATTCTGTGAAAATTTTTGAAATTTCAGAAAAGTTTCCTGAGGGAGGAAAAGTCAAAATCTGGAAGATTTTACATACTGACAATCTTTAAAAAAAAATGGATGAAATCAATCAAAAAGTTTATGATAACATTTTGAAATGTTTTCTTTTGATTGATATTTTTTATTTTTTATATTTCTTTTGCAAGAAATAACAAATTTCTCAATGAAAAATTGTTTTGACCCAAAATAGAACTTTTATTTTTTTAAAAAAGAGAGCATCCCATTCCAAGAATTTTTTTTTTCCAAAAAGTTAAACAAGTTTAACAAAAAAGTTAAAACCAACCCTTTGCTATGAAAAGTTTCAGTTTTGATGAAAAAATGTTTAATTGAAAAATTCCTGGCCAGCTCTATCGAGGTACTTCCCACTTCACCTCACCTTTATTTGAAAGCAGAACTCATTGTGGGAAAGCAGCTTTTAAGGAAAGAAATGCGTATTCAGTACAGACTTTGTAATGGGAGACTGCACATCTCTAAGCAGAATTCCAAAGGGAAGTGAGATCTAGATTTTCATCATTGCTTCTGTGTCAGATGGTGGGTTTTGTGTCCTGGTGTGAACACCATATTTTTCTAAGAATGCCATTTAGTGATTGTATCTTCATTGAAACCTTTTCTCTGTATTAACGTTTTCTTTGTATTCACGTGGTGTTGAAAACCAACTTAATCTTGAAAAGGTTGGTCAATTTTGGATACTATGTACTCATGCTTCAGTGTCACTACTTTCATGATGGCTAACAATGAGACCCATGAATGCTGAATAACTCTTCCCTACTGGAACAATGGGTTTTCTATATCCAGTGGTGGTGGGGTAGGGATGGCTGAAGCTTATACTTCCCGCGCCCCCCATACCTCTGCCATAGCACATGGGCAGAAATGGGACAGAGATGGGTTTAAAAGGTGACTGCTTTTCTTAGCAAGGGACCATGCCATTGCTACTTGCAAGCAGAACTTGTTGGGAAGAGTGAAGGCAGGAGATACTTTTCCTTGGATGATGACCAGAACTAGACTCACAGAAAGGGTGAGATCAGGCCGTGGAGTTGTCTCCAGGACTGTTCGTTGTTTTACATAGATCTGAAATATTGGTGCTTATTAAAGAGTTTGTGGTAAAGAAATTCTACTGCTAAGCCTGTGTTCCTTACTTTACTGTCACTTTGTCCCTGAAGAACTTAACTGGAAAACTAGAGCTCTCAGACCCAGGGGATTTAGAAGCACATGGGATTCAGTGGTTGGATTCAATCCCAACGGATTTATCCAGCTAGTTTCTACCATGATTGTCCTCTAAATGTACTTTCAAGCTTCACCTCCTTTTTTATAGGCCTACTTATCTAACAGGTGCTCCTATTCTTGGTGAATATGCATGTGGTAATACTGTACTTTGTGATGTGTACAACAGTGAATGAATAGCCTTGAGTGATTTCATGGCCAAATAATTTCCCAAGTGCCTAGCAGGATTATTCTGGTGGCTGTTTTCTACTCATCCACGTGATAGCACTTGAGATATTTGCTGCATTATGAAATTCAAGAATAATAGGGTTTGTTAGGAACATTAATTAGCCTTCTGTTCCCAAACTCATTCTCCATATTCCATTACAATAATATTTTTTCTGCATTGTAAAATTAATGTTCATGTTTAATCTCTGAAAATGTGGGTAACTCATCCCCATGGATAACTGGCAATTGTGGTATGATATTGTCATTCAAAATGCCTCGAGACAAGCAAAATGTATCTGATTAAAATATCATATTAAAAAGTGTGCTTTCACACTACATTTAAAACAAATATAATAAACTGCTTGACTGAACTTTCATTGAAATCAGTGACAAAACCCCTAGTGATTTCAACGGGAGCAGAATCAGGACTGGTTTGGGTGGTTTTTTGGTCAATAATAATAATTAGATATGGGTTTGACATGCAAAATTTGGATCAAGATCTGGACCTAAACTTCCCCTGGAAATGAAGGTGTTTGAAACTCAAGTTTATCCTCAGCCCCAGTGGAAATAAAGTATCAGTCAGAAGGTTCTAAACTAGGGCTGGTCACATTTTTTTGAATTTAGATTGTTTCCATTACCTTTTTGGTTGCAAAGTTGAATGTTCAAAGGAGCAAAAATAAATTAAATTCTTTTTTTTTAAACAAGAAACAAGAGCTGTTTGCATTTTTTTAAAATGTAGGCAACCTTTTGATAAACCAGTGAAATACCTTGAAAATTTGTTGTGATTCTTCTTTCAACCATTCAGCTATTCTAAATTTTACAGAAGTGTAGAGATGTTCAGGTCCAAGGCTTTATTTTGGGCCCCTTTATATAATCTTTTTTTTAAAAAAATTAAGCCTATAAGCCCTAGCTAGTTCTGAGTAGAAAACAGTATCAATTTGCTCTTCTTTATACAGTCTAATTTAGTATTTGTTTTGTGTGGGGGTGAGAAACACATTGACTACTCATTTGTTATATCACTCATCACAGTCATCACTCATCCTCCAGTCATTCTCTGCCTATCAGTTAATATGCATTGGTTGTGAGTTTAATTACTTCCTTTATTCCTTCTTATGTAAATATTCTACAAACCGCTTTAGTTAATCTCATATTATTTATTTAAACTGATTTCTTCAATTTATCAGTATTGTGCTATATTTTTATTTTATCTCCCAAGTATATGCAATCTTTCAAATCTGTCCTTTAATGTGATTAGTGGACTCTCTACATGTCATCTTCCAACTTCATACGTAGAAAACTCCCATTTACTTCAGTGGAGTTCTATGTCAGAAGCAAGTAATAACTATGTTGCTAATTTGTTAATGTAGAATAGCACTGGTCTGAGGATGGATTTGTACAGAACACTACTTTTCTTGTATTTATAATTATTCTTAGAATCTGATTCAAGCAGTTACCTATCTATCACATACAAGGCAATCCAATTCACCTTTATTTTTTCCTCTATCAGAATGCAGCATGGAACTGTAGTCAATTTTTTAACTAAGCCAAGTTATACTGTGCTTATAGCATTACCTTTATCCTCTCCACTTATCATTGTATGACAGAAAGCAATTAAATTGGTTTGACATAATTTGTTTTTGAAAACCTCCATTACCCACTGCTTATTGCAGTCCAAAATTCTAAAGGTTTCCTTCTCTTTAGACTCCATCATTGAGTCAGTGTTTTTTTTTAAAAAAAATAAAAATGGCTATTTTTATACTGAAATACATGAGGGGAAAAATTGAGAAAAATAAAAACTAATACTCACATCCATAATGCAAAGTCATCTTTACCTGATTTTTTTTCTTACTATTGTGGCCCAATTTGAGGTCACAATGGAACACAAGTAACCCAACTTTGACCCATGGACCTCTTGGTGCTAACAGGGGATGAACAGGGTTATACTTCTGGGTCAGATATATGCATAATAGTTCAGCAAAAGTTAGTGTGTAAGATCTTTACTGAGAGCCAGTAGCCCACTGTTCATCATAATCATTGTTTATACAGACAATATTTAAGAAGTAATGGTTCTATACTGAAAATTATGTTCTTAAGGTCTTGGAGTTGAGGCAGGTCACCAAGAGGTGACATACCTCAGAAAAATTCCTTTCAAGCAGGAAGGAAATCTCCCTGTTGGGTCATTTGGGTATTGTATGCCTCATAAGGTAGAGCTACTTGCATAGTGAGCCACAAACAAAATAAGAGATTGCAAAACCTACAAAGAAATTCACAGCATGAAACAAACAGCAGGAAGTGCCCTGTGTATGACTAAAGACAAAGGGTTGTGAGGGTAAATTTTAGCAGGCATAGAAACATAGGGGGTTTTCACCTAGGAAGCAAGCTGACGGCATGTCTCTTTCATTTCTGTAAAATGCAGCCAGGGCTTTGGGTGAGCATTACTCTGTAAAACATAATAGTATCTAATTAATTAAGTCTAGCTTCTAGAATGCATGTTATGATTTTATTTCATATGTAACCATTTCTCTCCAGTACTTCTACTTGCTATCACTTAAATCTCTATGCTCTGTTAAATAAACATGTACCTGATTTCACTATAAACATATCTAAGTTCTGTGTATTAAGCAACAGATGATATGATGTGGAACTGCTAAGCAGGAGTGTGCTCATTTAGAAGCAACAAATCTGTGAATACTGCAAGTGCCCAGTGGACCTGGGGCTGGATGCTCCAACTCAGAGCGCTCAAGGGTTGGAATATGACAATCTCTATCCTGTAAAGGGGCAGCAGGGCTTTCATAGGTTTAGAGGGTAGCGCTTGTGTTGCCTGTGGCTAGAAGAGTTGAGAAGTTGACCCACAACAGACACAGATAAGGGCAGGTGGTAGTGAGGTGCTTCATAGCCCTGGCTAGCCCAAGGAAGTGTGATGTAAAATGCATGTGATTTTGAGTACATTTTCATTGTTACATACATGTTTCATTGAATCATAGAGTTTAAGTCCAGAAGGGATCAGTGGATCATCTAGTGTGACCTCCCTGTATTTGACAAGCCATTAACCATCACTCAGGGTCCCCTGCACCAAACCCAACAACTAGAATTAGACCAAAGTATTACAGCCCCAGGAGACTAAACTATTGTGTGCCATAGGCAGGGAATAGCAGGGGACCAAAGTGCACTGAGGCCTGAGGCCTCTGCAATGTAAGGGAAATCATTAAGTGAGATATATCCAGATGATGCTAGCTTATGATCTGTTCCCCATGCTGCAGAGAAAGATGGGGGGAAAAAACACCCAAAAAACACACCAAGTTCCCTATGTATCTCACCTGGGGAATATTCTTTCCTGGCCCAAATATGCTTTGATCCTGTCTTTTTTTCTCTAGGAACTTTCTCACTGAGTGACTTATGAAAGATACTAACATATTTTCAGAAAGACAGTTTGAGTATTTCATGTGTTTGAAAATAAAGGGGTTGTACCACATCAATGTGCAAGTTAGTTCCTCCAACTGTATGTGAAGCCAAAGCTTTTTATTATTTTGTTTTGTTGGGGTTGTTCTGCAGCAAGAAGAAGGGGGGTAGAGCTTCCTCACCTTGGCCTCCAGCAATGCAAACACTTTGCACTGGGTGCAGTGGAAATCTTCATCTTTATGCTGAAAAGCAATCATATTCATCCTGTGCACTAAATTACATTTGTTTCATTAGACATCACTCTCTTTTGTTGAGCTTCTCGGGCTGACTTTGTGCCTGCCCTACCATTGAATCTTTAACATTTCCAGGAATTATTTGATTCTTCCTATCTAAATATAATTCAACTGAAATTAAAGGACTAGAACTCTCTTTGTTGTACCCAAAATCTTTTTACTTGCTAGTTGGCCTTCTGTATTGTATCTCTCCATTTCTCACTGTTCCTCTTATCTTACATTTAGAATAGCAACAGTTTTGTTTTCTCTCCTTCAGCCTACTCCCACAGTATACTTAGCTATTTGTCTCTCTCCATTAGAAGGAGAAATGTCAAAGAAACTATAATCTAACAACAAAACAACGTATTAAATAGAGTAAAGAACACTGGTGATTACACCTACTCTCATTCTGCCCAGTTTCCCCACTCATCTTAAATTGAGATTGTCTGCTCCCGTGCTATACAGTTTGTACATATACAGAACATACTTGTGTTTAGAAGTTGTTTGCTCACCTGGGACAAAGTACTTATCCTGGGTGCATTGGTTTTTCCATGTCTCGCAATGGATATAACACTTTTTTTTACTTCTAGAGGTGTTATGAAGGCTTAAATATAAAGTATAATACTATATGATAGACTCAGACATAAGTCTAAAGAGATGGTATTATTATAATTAATGTCTTGAATTATATTTACATCTCCTTTAAGGGCTCTTTCTAATATTACCAACGTGGTGTAAAAGGATCTTAGCATAACTGAGAAACACGTCCAATTATTGTAAGCATATGAATGAAATTATCTTTTTTTTAAGGAAGAAACTAACATTTCAGTAACTGAGTAGTACCTTCTCCTAGATAATAAAATGAAAATATGGTTACTATCATCTCTCTTTTCCTTTGATAGCAACTTCTCTGAAGAACAGCTCAGGGTGAAAGTGATTTGTTCATATATGCAACTGTTATGAAATCTATTTGAAATTAGGTCACTTTTGAATGATACACACTTTATGTTTCTAGTCATTAAATTTTCTGGAACTTAAGAGGCTGTTTTCTGTCATGATAAGTATAAATTAAGCAAGACAAGCTGGCAGAAGGTGAGAACTTAGTCATGCTACTTTCTTTAGTGTGAAATGCCAATAAAACCTCATGGCTGTAATCAAACTTTTTAAAAGTTCATTTTAAACTCCTATGAGTTATGTCACTGGACTGACCTGAATATGTCACTGTGGCTCCTTTCTATCCTACGATCTGCTAATTTTTATGTAGAAGCAAGAGGGAAATAGATAGCTTTTTTATATTGTTGTCCCCAGTAATTAACTTTGGTGTAATTGAGTGCTGGAATTTGGTTTTTGAAACCACTGTAACATTCAGGCCTGGAGTGGAAGGTCACTGGCTGGAGTGGCTCTGTCTACAGATAATAAAAAAGGCATCCATGGTTATACCCTTTCCGGAGTTTACAGGGATACAACATGTTATCCCCACGGTACATGCACCAGACTGCCGGCCAGGAAGCAAGTGTGGCAGTAGGAGGGGTAAGAAGAACCATGGACACATCTATCACTTTTTGGTCTCCAGCACTCTGTGCTACCCCGCTCCTTATTGTCAGGGGGCCAAATTCAGAGGTGAGCTAAATAGCCATGTATATTATACATTGGTAAGTCAATGGGAGTGTAAGTTGGTGTAACTCTGAGGGGACAAAGGGCAGCTTTGAGGCAAGAAAAGGAAACAATACATGTGTGGAAAGGTGCAAAATAAAGTAGCGCCCACATTGGCTCTGCTCCCCCTCCTTAAAATACAAGTCCTCAACTAAAATGAAGGGCTCCACTGTGCTTTGTATACACAATCTCACGTTGGAAGTGGTGTAGAGTTGCACAACCTAAAGGGAAATGTACCTCAGAGAGGCACAACACTTCCCAGGCCTCTTCAGTTGCATTAGGTGAGGAGTATTTCACTACACAGTTTACGCTCTTTTGGAGCTGTGCTGTATATTTCAGTTAATGAATGTCTGTATGTGAAGGAAGCCAAGTGTCTGTCTATTCTGTGTTTCCTCTCAGACTCCTTCTGATACTGGGAATCCTTGGAGTAACCCTTGCACTCCCCTGAGTTCAGGAACTGGACCCCCTTCTACCAGCTGCACAAGATGTGCCTTTAATCCCTCTTCCCCAGACTATGCAACCACATGAAGATAAGGACACAATTTAGCCCTAGTAG
Organism: Dermatemys mawii; assembly: GCA_007922305.1. Taxonomy (NCBI): domain Eukaryota; kingdom Metazoa; phylum Chordata; order Testudines; family Dermatemydidae; genus Dermatemys; species Dermatemys mawii. The sequence goes on along the minus strand of ML677357.1, from coordinate 546,736 downwards.
CCTTATCCAGCTCCACTGTAATCCAGGGGCTTCAATAGGAGTTAGATCAGTCTCTCATACTCTTTGCAGTGCCCATGTCTGGTAACATGCGCCCTTGCTCCATATTCCCACTGATACTCACTCACAGACAAGTAACTCACATGATGCAAGATTCTGGCTGCCTCCTTCACCAGAATGAAAGTGGGAATGTGTCCTTAGCCCTTCTATCCCACACTACTTTGCATATCCATTTCACAGACGCTAGAATATGGCCTTTAAAGAATAGAATATTCTGACATGGGTCAGCAATATTATCTGTTTGAAGAGCACGGTCATAACTTTCAGTTTAGTTCATTTTAGGCTCCCTGTTCCTCCCCACCTTCCCACCCCCCATTAGACTTAGTAAATAGCTTCCCAAACCACCTGCAAACTCAAGGTCAGCCTCAGGCAAACTTAAATGTCTACTGCAAAGTGATAAAAACAAGACTGGCTGTTCCAGGTGACAAGCTGTCAGCTTTTATTTATTTATATAGTCTTCGATGCTACTAGATTTATGAGTGTCAAGCCTGGCAGGTCATACACAGAGATATCGCAGAGAAAAACGGGGAAGAATACTGTTGATTTTAAAGTCTGACACACTGTACCTTCTGTGCAAGTAAATACCATGGATAGAATAATCCTAGAATCTTGAGATAAATTGAGTGTTTCTATGTAACCAGTGGAAATGTAAAGGCCCAGACACCCGATTTTGTAACAAGTAAGAGTTCTGAGGTAATTAAAAATATTTTCTTGCGCAAAATAATTGACATAGTAATTTTTTTTTTCAAAGGACCCTTTCCATAAAAGTATCTTTACCTTGCTTCTTTGCAATCACATGCATGCATGCATGGTTGGTTCCTGTTATAACTTTTAAAATAAGCATTTTGTCAGAAATATTGTAACCAGAGCTCAATATTTTGTCAGAAATATTGCTAATCAGCATTTTTTCAGAAATATTGCTAACCAGAGCAAAATTAAATGTGGATCTCGGTTTGGTTCTGGTTAATTTTTTGCCTCATTCTGCACTCCATGTGTTCCTTGGGCGGGGAGGTGATACCAAAAACAATGAGTATCCCACTAAACACAACCTTCTGTGCAGACACAGCCCCATGGGTGCATTTATTTTAGTATACAGGAGAATAATGCTGCAACCTTTCTAATCTCAGAACTGCCCCTTCTGAGCCTCCTTTGCTTTTGAAAATGGACGGTATGATTTTCTGGTCTTATATGGCTGTAGGAAGGGAAATTTTCTGGATATATGTAAGGAATACACAGTAGCTTTAGGTGAACTCTTAAGGAATGAACACTGAAATGTCAGAAGTAATAAAGAAACACAGAGGAGTGAAAAACAGAAAACATGACCTACAATGTAAACAGTATAGTCTCTGAATAAAGGGCTCCTTGAAGGATCAGTGACTTTAAATGTACTATTAATTTTAGATGTATATACATAATATATAAATATACATATACAGAGAGAGTGACAGAAAAGTGTTATGCTTTCTCTGAGTAGTGTCACATATTAATAAAATTAATTTCCAGGACATCTAATTGACCTCCAGTCCCTAGGGTACATTGCCCTCTCATTTATCATCCACCCTCTTCCTCCTTTTTAAGTTTTTAAAGCACAGTTCTGGAATTACTTACTTTCGGTCATAGTCTCTCAGCCATACTCCTTAGCCTTGCCTTGGAGTTGCTTCAAACACCCCTCCCCTTTGCACTTCATCTCTTTCTGATTGTGCTTTTTCTCTTTTTGGTGACTATGACGTGACCTGAATGTTGACTAATATTTGAACAGCCTCTGATAGCTCCTGGGCTTAGAAAAGTTTGCATTACCTGCTCGTTTTTATGTCTGACATTTTTGTTCCATCTCAGGTTCCCTCTTATAGTGGCAGATTCCAGCTCCTGTTAGAGAGCATGCCTGAAGTTGCTTTTGAACCCAAGATAACCCAGGAACTTGGAGGTGACAAGTATGTTGGCATTTGAGTTAGGTAAGCTCCCATGTTGTCAGGGGAGCTAATGCTGAAAATGTATAAAGACTCTCACATATTACATGTGAAAAGCAGAAAATGCTCTAGCAGCAAAACAGCTTCACAACAGCCCTATGAGACAAATAAGGAATATTGTATGCACATTACAGGAGAGTGAACTGAGGCACAAATAGGTTAAAACTGAAGCTGACTCAGAGCAGAGACAGGAATAAAGCTTGCGTTTGTGCTTGTACACCAGAGGCCTGATACAACTCCATTTAATTAATGGGAGACTTTCCATTTACATTATTTGAAGCAGAATCTAGCCCTAAGAATACAATGAGAGATTGTACCTGGCCCCTAAAAGGAGGATATGGTGTATGTATGGGCAGGATCCTTATATCTTTGTCCTACTCTATCCCATCTGTGCAGAGCTAAGCACTATTTAGTGCTATGCATTCGTGTAAAACTAGGGCACCCTATAAATAAGTACATTATGGCTCCAATCCAACAGTCATGTAAATCAGTGGGTGTTTTATTATTGATGTGGGCCCTGCATCCCTGAGTAAACCTCTCTCATAAACTCCAGTGGCCCTCAGTCTTCAGGCAAATGGTCACTGAGACCCTTGGTCCTGGAAGTCACATCTATGGCCCATAGGGGCGTCTATGATTAGTGAGAAAGGATGGTCCAGTAGCAAAGACCCTAATCTGGGATTTGGAAAACCCAGATGAAATCCCCTACTTTCCTTGTATGACTGACAGGAAAGTCATTTAGTGTTAATATGCTTCAATTACCATAGTAAAACGGAATCAGAGGGGTAGCCGTGTTAGTCTGGAATTGCAGAAGTGACAAAGAGTCCTGTGGCACCTTAAAGACTAACTGAAATTTTTTCAGAGCATGAGCTTTCGTGGGCTAATACCCACTTTGTCGGATGCATGCATCCGACGAAGTGGGTATTAGCATGCATGCATGCATGCATCCGACGAAGTGGGTATTAGCCCACGAAAGCTCATGCTCTGAAAAAATTTCAGTTAGTCTTTAAGGTGCCACAGGACTCTTTGTCACATAGTAAAACGGGGATAATACTTAAAATTATCTCATGGGTGTTTCTTAGGATAAATACATTAAAAGACTGTGAGGTGCTCAGATAGTACAGCAATATAAGTACAAGGTACAGAGAGTTTATATACATTGGGAGTGTTTATATATTTGATTTGATTATTTTTAAAATAAGTATTTTAGACCCAAGTAGAGGTAAGGAAATCAATGTTCATTTTGAACTTGCTTTTTTAAAAGTATTCACTGTCTCGGGCTATGCATTCAAATTGTTTCATTTAAGAAATGATAAAGCAATGGGCTTGAATGGCTTGTGAATGCTTATTGTGTGAAGTTGCGCTGAAGTACTGAAATTGTCTGCCACGTGAAAGGTATGAAAATTAGCTATGGAATGGTGTTTTTAATGTGAAGCTATTCCCAGAGATGCTATTTGATTATAAGCATCTGAATTTTGTATTTTCATTTCAGGAAGTTTTAATGAACATGGTGCTCAGACTTTGTGACAGAAATATTAACTTAGGTTGCGATTAGCCAGATGTAAACTTTGACTTTGTGGACTGAAATGTAATGGAACAGCAAGGAACGGGGGTGGAAATCATTATATATTATTGGGGCAGCATGCAAATAATGGCCCTCTTTCAGCAAAGTGTTTACCTGAGTTATCTTTAAGAAGTGATTATAGTCAATGAAAAATTATAGATTTCGTTATGTTGAAGTGTAATAGACATGATGCCACATTAACCATTGTAATCACAATTTATAGAGTGGCACATCTAAGACAGCAAGCACAACAGTTTCTGTATCCTACTGGCAGTGGCTCGAATTCATGGATCTGAAAAGCAAAAAGACTCTTATTTTAGAAACTACAAACCCAGTTCTATGTCAGCTTTATTATTTTTCCATATCTGATTTTGCAGGTGTGTATAGCAAACAATATTTCATCTGGAATGTAGACCTTGATCCTGTGTTAGAACTTCATGGCCTCACCTCTATGCATATTTGGTTCTCAAAGCAGCAAGATGCCTCTTGATATTCTCTGTACTTACTGTCCATTCTAAAAAGCCTACACTGGATGTTAACATCACTGGGGGATGCATCATTGTTACTGAGGTCTACATTTGGTCCCCTATTTTAGCAAATTAAGTACTTGCGGATATTTACTATTAGTTTTCACTTAAAAGTTGAACTCCCCTCTTTTCCAGTACACCTGAACAGTTGCTGGGAACATTCTTGGGTGGGCTGGGAGTTTTGACGATGTATGATTTCTGGCTGGTGTAGTGGTACCTAAGGAACCATTTGAACTCACATTAGATCAGCACTTAGACATTGGCTCAAATGCATTCCTGCAGAAACTCAGTTAACTTTAGAGGACTCATGCCAGAGATAAATATGGCCTGGAAATTTTAAGGCATTTATTACATTAGTAATGCAACTCCAAATGGTAACATGAGCCTCAAGTGTGAGTGAACAAACCTTCTCATTTGTGCATTTGGTTCAGAGCCAATCAATTCTTCAGTTTCAGATGCTCATCTTTAACTGTATGGTAGGAAATATGTAGCATATATCCTTTTCGTTTTTTTTGTGTTTTTTTTTACTTTGGCCTATATAGGCTGAGGCTCTTTGAAAATGATTTAATAATGCAAACATCATTTAACTGCAGTAAAGACCATGGAAAATAATATTTAGTGTCATACATGATAGAGAGGGCACTTCTGTTCCTCAGCCTAAGAAAGGAGAAATCCCCCTTTGAGTCACTGTCTGATAATTACAAAAATGGACTCCTGAACCACAAATCTTCAAAGGTCACTGGAACAAATATAATGCCTTCAAAAGGGTAAAAATGTCCCTGTAACTTTAAGGAATTTATTACTTCAGTAATTCACCTAAAGGGATCATAGAATCATAGAATATCAGGGTTGGAAGGGACCTCAGGAGGTCATCTACTCCAACCCCCTGCTCAAACAGGTCCAGTCCCCAACTAAATCATCCCAGCCAGGGCTTTGTCAAGCCTGACCTTAAAAACCTCTAAGGGAGGAGATTCTACCACCTCCCTAGGTAACCCATTCCAATGCTTCACCACCCTCCTAATAAAAAAGTTTTTCCTAATATCCAACTTAAACCTTTCCCAGTGCAACTTGAGACCATTACTCCTTGTTCTGTCATCTGGTATCACTGAGAACAGTCTAGATCCATCCTCTTTAGATCCCCTTTTAGGTAGTTGAAAGCAGCTATCAAATCTCCCCTCAGGCTTTTCTTCTGTAGACTAAACAATCTCAGTTCTCTCAGCCTCTCCTTATAAATCATGTGCTCCAGGCCCCTAATCATTTTTGTTGCCCTTCTCTGGACTCTTTCCAAATTTTCCACAACCTTGTTGTAGTGTGGGCTCCAAAACTGGACACAGTACTCCAGATGAGGCCTTACCATTGTTGAACAGACGGGAACAATCACGTCTCTCGATCTGTTGGCAATGCCCCTACTTATACAGCCCAAAATGCTGTTAGCATTCTTGGCAACAAGGGCACACTGTTGACTCATATCCAGCTTCTCATCCACTGTAACCCCCAGGTCCTTTTCTACAGAACTGCTGCCTAGCCATTCGGTCCCTAGTCTGTAGCAGTGTATGGGATTCTTCCATCCTAAGTTCAGGACTCTGCACTTGTCCTTGCTAAACCTCAACAAATTTCTTTTGGCCCAATCCTCTAATTTGTCTAAGTCCCTCTGTATCCTGTCCCTACCCTCCAGCGTATCTACCGCTCCTAGTTTAGTGTCATCTGCAAACTTGCTGAGGGTGCAGTCCATGCCATCCTTCAGATCATTGATAAAGATATTGAATAAAATTGGCCCCAGGACCAACCCATGGGGCACTCTGCTTGATACTGATTGCCAACTAGACATGGACCCATTGCTCACGACCCTTTGAGCCCGACGATCCAGCCAGCTTTCTATCCACCTTATGGTCCATTCATCCAGCCCATACTTCTTTAATTTGCTGGCAAGAATACTGTGGGAGATCGTATCAAAAGCTTTGCTAAAGTCAAGGAATAGTACATCCACTGCTTTCCCCTCATCCACAGAGCAAGTTATCTCATCGTAGAAGGCTATTAGGTTAGTCAGGCATGATTTGCCCTTGGTAAATCCATACTGACTGTTCCTGATCACTTTCCTCTTCTCTAAGTGCTTCAGAATTGATTCCTTGAGGACCTGGTCCATGATTTTTTCAAGGGACTGAGGTGAGGCTGACTGGCCTGTAGTTCCCTGGATCCTCCTCCTTCCTTTTTTTAAAGATGGGCACTACATTAGCCTTTTTCCAGTCATCTGGGACCTCCCTCAATCTCCATGAGTTTTCAAAGATAATGCCCAATGGCTCTGCTAATAACTATCTAAGAAGGGCTGAACTGAACTGAGGCTTTCTGTCACTGAGTACTTTACGATTCTTCACTCAAGCAGATTCTATCCTTTTTGATAATGCCCACTCAATGCTATTTAACTAAGCATTAACTAAGGCATGATTTAACAGCAAAGCTCTACTTCACAATCAGCACATTCCACAGAAAGACTCTTCTTATCAATTCCAAAACATAACCTATTTGTTGCTGTTACTTAGAGCTAGTTACACACTTTGCCAAAAGAAAGTCTTGATATTCCTCCATGTGCAATTTAAATGTTTAGACCCACTGTGCTTAATCCTGTCAGCAAGATGCTAATTAATTATTTGTTTAGTGTGTTTAACACAGCAGTAGATTGTTTACATCTTTACACAACATAGGGGCTAAAGGTTAGATTATTATTATACTGACAGGAAAATACAAAACCAGGTTGCACTTACCACAGTATTACACTGTGAAGCAAAATGCTGTATAAATCAAACAACAGTTCATCAACAGATGTTATATTATGTAAATTTTTTCAGCACTTGTCATCCTAAAGAGGCCCAAAGCATTAAAACCATGTGCTAATGTACTAAAACTCCACTTTGTATGCTGAATGCTAATTAGAAGTGTAAGTTTAAGGTCTTTTCAGTCATCGTTCTATACATACTCTTACAGGGATAGAGCTGTGTTAATAGAGAATGGAAAATGAATATTTGGGAAGATTTTGCAAGATAAAACAAAGCTCCAAAACTTCTTTGTCATATTTTATTTACTGTTCAAAAATGTGAAACTTTTATGCATGCTGTAAATGATTAAATCTCATCCCATGAAAACAGCTTTTTGCAGCAGAATAAAACAATTTGCTAACATAAGGCTCAAGTAATGAGAGATTAGGGGCACCAGGTAAAATCTCTCATATCTTGGGGCAAGGGCATATGGCTGGAATTACAGCAACTGTCCTGTATTATTCTGTGAAATCACCCTAACTTTGGTACCCCGCTTTTCCATCCAGGAACTCTCCCCCTCTCACCTCCGCAGGTGCTTTCCTTCAACAATTTCTTCATGCAGACACCACCCTCTCTTACATACAAAGAACCCTCCCACTTAGCAAGTCAAGTTATTTAAGATTTATTCCTATTCATAAATCCTTGGGAAGGTTTCAGCTACTAGGTGATGAATGCCCTATGTGCAGTTTAGATTGACAGCCTGACAGAATGATGTTCTCTCTGCTAGCCAGTTATATAGTAGGATTTAAGGAGACACAGAGTCCTATCATGTTCAACCCCTAGAGAAGTAGTGCAGCATCACTTACCTATCTCTCTGTGCTTCCCCACTGTGACACACAAAACCACTAAACTGCATGCGCAAATGGGTATTGGTGCAAGCTCCTAGCTACATACCAGGGTCAGATTCTGATTTCACACCAATCTTACACTGCTGTAATAGTTTACTTTAAAGGAGATACTCCTGATATGCCCCAGCGTAAATGAGAAGTGCCCTAAAATAGGCATATACTATACACTTTGGAAAGGGCAAGTAATTTCACATAATCTCTAATCAAGACTAATTTCAAGAGAGGAAAAATATGTATTCTTCCAGCATGGAGAATAGACTGTATCATTTTGATGGAAATAAGAATAAGGGTCATATTATGTTTTTCTTCTACCCTCTGATCACTCAGTCATATCCCTACACTGCAGCAACTACTCATCTCCCTTTCCATTTTCATACCTCTGAAGCAAATGTGAAACTATAGCAGAAGTAGACCTAGAAAAAAGAATACTGGTAGCCTTTGCAAGCACTTTACTGCTATTCTTAGATATAATTCCAGTAATAAAAGTTCATACAATACTTCTCTAGGGCAGATGCTTCCTTTGAAGTTGACCCTTAATCACTGCTTCACTTCAGCACACACAAATGTATTTACTGATGTCTAAATTTCTGCTTCAACATTTTCAAAATCTATGAGTAGAATCTTCTGCGGTAGGAAAACAGATTTGACTTTCTCTGAGACAATATGCCTTTTATCTTGTTATTAGACTCAGACTCATCCAACTTCTTCACTTGCCCATCTAGTCTCTGAGAAGAATAAAATCCACCAGAGCCTAAAATACAGATGACCTGAGCTGAACTTAGTCAACTCCTCCCTTTTAAAAGCCTAGGCTGGAACAATGCCTTTGTGCACAAAGTTCTTGGCAACCTGTTTAGCAAAATGATCAATGTCAATGGGGATTTAGAGATAATGCATTTTTATTACAACATAGTCATATTATTATATTTCATTTTATATACATGGAAATCCAAAAAATATTCTGTAAATCTTATACAGAATTTTATTCAACATTAATTGTGACTAGAGCTTGAAGAAACCACAAGTGATTTCAAAGGTTTATGCCTCTTGATACCTACACATTCTTACTTCTCCCTGCTACTAACCAACAGGAAACATGACAAATGTCGCAGCTGTTATGGTCAGCAGGAAGATCTTTATGGTCTATGCCACATTAGGGTATTTTCATAAAGAGCCTTTGTGTTTGGGACTTGCTGCTGCCAGGGTTTGATGGCATTTAAAATCTAATGCAAGTAGCATTTGCTTAGGTGCTCAAATATAACAGAAGCAAACACAGTATAAGAATCTAAATAGAACAGGACATAATAGTCTGGCATTTCAATTGGCATAGATTACCATTAATGTGGAATGGGGAGGTGCTGTCTGATTTATTTTTGGAACAGTATCATCCACATTTTATAAATTAATATCTAAATATATGTACCTCAGAAAATGGTCCAGTAGATTTTTAATTAATATGTTTAAACCTCTGTTCTGAGATCTGATTGGTGGAGTCCAAGAGTAACTGATTGGACTCTTGGCCCTACTTAAGCCATCAGCAGGAACAGGAAGCTGTCGGAACAACTGGGCTCCACCCTGCTCTGGACTGTGTACCTCATTCTTCCTATTCTTTGTATTTCCAGGCTTTATTTTCTGACATCTGACTTCTGTCTACAGATCTCCAGTTTGCCTCTTGCTAATGGCTCCCTAGTGTCTGACCTAGCCTGACTCTGATTCCAGCCTTGTGGTTCTGATCTCCAATATTATGAGGCTCTAGTAAATTGTAAGCTGCATATAGTATATCCATTGGCAGCTTCCAATGTTGGTGGATCATGTATTAAATAATCCTAATGCCATTTCTTCATCTAGGCAAACCTTTGCTTTATATATGAAACCTCTCCCCCTCATTTAATCTTCCATCCCATTTAATTTACTCTAGTTTCTAAAGTGTTTTACTGTAAGAAGACCGCATAGAAGTATCAAATATGTAATTTCATTTTCAGCAACCTCTCCACATCCATAGCTATAACATCTTCAGTAACTCGGGCAGAGTTGGCTAGCCCACCCACTTTCTGATATTTATAATTTATGACAAATGGAATAAGTCTTTGAGACCTGGCTGTAGTCAACATCATTTCATGCTTGGTATCCAGTGACTATTAAAGATAATCAAACTTCTCTCTAGCAATCTGACATAATTACTGTTTCACAGTTTACTTTTCAGATGAGCTATCAAGTTTCTCAGAATTGATGTTGTTTATTGGTATCAGTGACAGCACGTTATGTTGCTCAGCAGTGTGTGTATATTTTTTGACTGCCTAATATACCTTGATCAGGCATCACATTTTTCAGCTTCAGGGAGAAAAACTCTTATTTATTTATTTGTTAGTTAAGTGCTTCTGTGCTTTTCTCCTGCAAACTACCCAAAAGCAGCAGAGATTTGCATCTGACACAATGAACTACAATCATTTAATTTTAATTGATCACTTTCAGCCCAGACTTCAGGAGGAAGGAATCTCCTCCATGGCCCCTTACTCTTCAGTCTGGCTCTTTGCTATGTCTGACAAATGTATGAGTCTCCTAGTCAAATCTATTTCCCAGTGACTTCAGCATAGCCATATTCTAACTCAGGGGTAGGCAACCTATGACATAAGTGTCAAAAGCAGCACATGAGCTGATTTTCAGTGGCACTCACGCTGCCCAAGTCCTGGGCACCAGTCTGGGGGGGCTATGTATTTTAATTTAATTTTAAATGAATCTTCTTAAACATTTTCAAAACCTTATTTACTTTACATACAATAATAGTTTACTTATATATTATAGGCTTATAGAAAAAGACCTTCTAAAAATGTTAAAATGTATTACTGGCACACAAAACCTGAAATTAGAGTGAATAAATGAAGACTCGGCACATCACTTCTGAAAGGTTGCTGACCCCTCTCTAAGTTGTCAGGACTGTAATCTTCAGTGACATTTTTCAGAGATTCTCAGGACTGACCTAACAACTCTGCTCTTTTTTCTCCTAGTGTAACTCAGTCAGAGTTGATGTAGTTACTACAGGTTTAAATGGGGGTAAATGACCAAAACATTTTGTCCTGTGATACTAAAATCTAGATAATGGAAATGTTAAATTCGAAACGATTTGAAAAATGTTACACTGAAACTAGTATAACTTCATAACTACAGCATGCTGCAGCTAGGAATATGCACAGTGGTGCAGCCTGATCATGAAACAAAGTTAAAAATTAGCATCTGGTTATACTCCAGGAGAGAGAGAGAGAGAGAGAGATAGGGGGTTTGTCTTCACTACAGCGAGGAGGGATCGATCTTATGGCGATTGATTTATCGCGTCTCGTCAAGACGCAAGAAATCGATCGCCAGCACTGCCCTCTTCGACTCCGTAACTCCAGCTTGACCAGAGACATAAGCTGGAGTCGACGGGGGAGCGCGCCGCCGACTGCCGCCGCCGTGAGGACGGCAGGTAAGTCGGCTGCAGATACGCAGACTTCAGCTATGTGATTCACATAGCTGAAGTTGCGTATCTGCAGTCGGTCCCCGCCCCTAGTGAAGACCAGGCCAGAGACTCTAGATCTGAAAATCTCCCTGTATGTAAAGGTCTCAAATGTAGTAGGCCTATTTGAAGGCAGGAAGATGAGAATTGGGGGGAGGAAGAGCCTGTTTGAATCCACAGGATGCACTGGAAATCCTGGAAGAGAAAAATCTGGCTGTGTTGGAAGATAGAAGTGAGGAAAATAGGAAGAGACAGGAAACTTCATAGATTGTGGATAATCTTCAGATATGCAATGAAATTTTTCAATTGTTATCTGAACCAAACTAAAAACTTCTAAGCCTTTTGGGATTTAATCATCATTAACTACATGGGACAAATTAGCTCGATCTGTTCACAGAAATCACTGAAGTTACCATAGGTTTCTTCAGGGACAGTAATAAAGGTCCTGATCTAAAGCCCAGTGAAGTCAGTGGGGAAGCTCAGGATCAGGTTTTCAATGTAGCTGGGCACCACAATACCAGCTTTTCTAAAGCATACCATTCTAAAACAAAGATCTTTAGTTCTTGTCATATGAGACAATGATATGAAGAGTGTTTGAATGATCAAAAGAGAATTTGAGGAGAAATACAGTCTATTTTGCTTTAGTAAGTTGAAAAGTAAGGACGGATAAAGTGGGCCTAAAATATTACTTGAATAGTTTTTTGATTAAATGATGCTTTAGGACCTCTTTTTCTTGGGTGCTTCGAATCAACAGTTCCCACTGATTTCAACTTGAACTGTACGTGCTCAACGAAAAAATCAAATTCTTAGTGAAAGCATAAAACACTGATCTAGTGTTATGCTGTGGAGTGTAGCCATTAGTCTCTGGGAATTCTAGGCTCAAATCTCATTCCAGACATTAAAATATCTTTAGTGATCTGCATGAGGAAGTATTCCCTACAATTCAGGTCCAGCAATGACAAAAATAGAGGAAACCAATGTAAATGCAGTCACACCCTTCATCTGACCACATAACTGAGCAGATTTAGCAAGTCTAAGTCTTTGCTCAGACAAACTCAAAGCTCGAATAACAGGGATGGAGCAGAACAGGAACGAGACACATTGTTTTGACTAAATGTAGATAAACTGACAGTATTTGTCTAAAGCCATTGTATTGGTCCATCTCTCATAAGAATGGACGCAAATTACAGTTTAGTTGCCTATTTAAACCTATTTAAATTGTACTGGCAACTAAGAGGGTAATTTGTCTCTTCATTAGCTCAGGACCAGGAAAAATCAGCTTGACAACATGAAACCTAATATACTATAGCGAATTTTGCTGAGTTGCATGGGGAATTGATGGCAGTGTACTACAGGATGAGCTGACGACTACAAATTGAGCCTCTTAGGATTAAGACTGGAGCTTCTGAACCAAACTCAGGAGTATTCTCACAGCAAAGAAAAACAATTTACAGTATGGTTGAGAAACTCTACTGCTACCATGTTACTATAGAGCATTCTCTACTTGATTCTGATTATTTTGGACTCTACGACCTTTCCCCTCCCCAATAAATAAATAAACAAACAAACAAAGTAGGCATACTGAATTCATGTGCTTTGAAGCACAAATGATGTTAGTGCATGGATGCCTGGAGCCATAGAAATAATATCCACATGGATTTCTCTTGCACAAACAAGCATAGAACTTGTCATTAAAAAAGTATATTTTCAATTATTTTGCAGGCATTTGTTTCCCTGAAATGAATTTTAATAATGCCAAACACCTTTCTTTCTTCCCTACCTCCACCTATCAAACAAAACTTTTCATTAAAAATTTGAAAAACAAAAAAAGAAACGTCAGAGTTTGGATAACAACAAAACCTTGCAAGCATATTTTGTGATTCTCCCTTGGCACAAAGGGAGTTCAATGAAGTAAGTAGCCAGTTTGCAACAGCCTTCACGATTAGCTGTAGGCATTGTACAGAAAAAGCACTGGTAACTGGAGATTCAGTTCTTTCTCTGTGAGAAAAAGTGTTTTTTTCTCTCTCCAAAATACCCGCTGCTCACTGTGGGCCTGATCCTGAAAGCCAGTTACTTATATGAGTAGAACTTATTCATGTGAATAGTCCTGATCAATCTATTGACAATGTACACTTATGTAAGCTGAGGTTGCTGGATCAAGCCCTATGTTTGTCAGTGGTGCCAATTCAGGTATTTCTTGGGAAAATGAATGGTTAGCAAATTCCTGTCACTGCCCAACCCCTAGCAGGAACTCCTTTCTGGTCTCCACTCATTTGGCTCCCCACTGCTACCTCCCCCTCAGAGACCCCAGGTCTCCATCCAGTCAGGGAGCCTCCCACACAGTGCATGACTCCCCTGAACTCTTCCACAAAGAAAAAGATTCCTCATGTACCTGGTGGAAACTCAATCTGGACAGGCCACCACACTGTCAGTACAGAGTAGAGGCTGGGCCAGGCTTGAGAAGTGTTGTAACCAAGCAGCCAGAACAGTGTTGGGCCATTTTGAGCAATAGGAAGGCAACAGCAGAACCTGAAGTGTGAAGAAGAGTTGACCCAGTCACAAATCTCATGGTCTGCTTCCTTTCTTCTATAGTAGATCTGCTCCTAGTCAGGCTTCTCCTTTTCTCCAGTGGGGAGTGGAAAAGAGAGAGACCCTGCTTCCAGATGCCTCTCCCTTTTCGGAGAGAATTAGATTACATTAATCTCTCTTTTTTCTCTTCCCCTTGCAGACCTTTTCACCACAAGATGCTGCTGCACTATATCACCCTAATGTCAACATCCATTATGGCAGGCCCTCCAAAAAATCACCTTCTATTCTAATCTACTTAACCACTTCATGGGACATGAGCAAGAGAGAGAGAGAGTGTGTAAAATTCTGTTTTAGTAGTCCCTTCTGCTGTGTCTGTGTGTGTGTGTGTGTGTGTGTGTGTGTGTGTGTGTGTGTGTGTGAAAGTAAGTAAAAGTGCAAAATAAAATTAATGAAATAATTTTATCTGTGGGAAATGAAAAATCAGGCATTCTTAATTAAATTGTTTAGCTCACACAAATCAACTCTAAGTTGAGAGGTATGAACAAGCTAAGTAAATCTCCCATGTTTCTCAACTACTATGCTTCTCACCGAGGATTAGTTTTCTAGTGGTTGCTTTCCTGTGGAAAGCTTTGTCCCTTGGTAACCAAATGCCCAGCACACTGTCTTTGGCAACTGGCTTAGGGACAAATATTATTTTACTGAAACGACAATGTAATATTAAATATCCCACTTGTTCCCATTCCAACATCTAATTAAAGGATAAGAGATTATGCTTATGTGATTTTATTAGCTGAAATTTCATAAGGCTTGGGTGAGGGCTCTAAAAATTGGGTGAGCCACTAAAACCTAACTATAACTAAAAAAAACCCAAAACACCATAATAAATGATTCTGTAACTACATAGGAAATCATTGTCTTTTACTGACATGCCATTGTTTAATTTCTTTTTAAAGAGAGATTTTTCCTAAATACAGAGTAGAAATAAAAAGGATGAGAAATGTTTGGTTTGGGGAATATTTCTCCATAGATGTAAAGCACTGACTACATTGTAACAATACTTTAGAACGATTTCTATAGTGTCTTTCAAAATACTTTGCTGGCTTGAAATACAGGGACCTCAAAAATAAAGTGTTCCAGCTATACAGGAAAAAGACAAGATACAAGGGAAGTGGATTAATTAGGCCTCAATTCACAAATTCACTCATTTGTGAAGTACCCAGCAATAACCCATATACAGAAGGTAATGATTCCTTCCTTGTTTACACCAAGGGGAGGGATGTTATCAGCCCTCTTCTATTCCACAGCTGGTCCCCAGCCCCTTGCTGGGACCCCACCACTCTGCACTTGTACAAAGGGTAAGAGGCTAGGGGAAAGTGGATGTAATCTCCTCAGTATTCCAGATGTTAGGATCCCCAAACCCATTCCTCAGTTTCTTTAGATGATGCTTTTCCCTAAATACACTTCCATTTCCATTTTAAAAGGAAACAAGACCTCCTATTGAATAAATACCTGCACTGGACACCAGCCACAAGAAGGTGCCAGCAATTAGCTCTGCTGCCTCCCCTCCTCTTGGCCAGGTTCCCTCCTCTTGGCCAGGTTCCCAGATTCTTAATAGTACCCTTCCTAACATAAGCCAAAATATAGCTTCTCTCCAGTAGGACAGTTTACCCCACTGTCATTGGATACTCAGGTAACAAATATGTTTCACATGTTATCCAGGAGATAGCAACTTCAGCAGAACATAGTCTTCTCATATCATTCTGTCAAAGCACAAAAGGAGAATTACAGTTATATTGTTTTACCCTCTGGTTTTTAGTGGTGCTCTCCCTCCTAATAGTGATCAACCTCCACCATACTTAACTTATACTATGTAAGGCAACCATAGTCCATATGGTCATAGTCAATATAAGCAGGTCTACGTGCTCAGTGTATGCACTCTTAGGATGTGTGGTTGAATCTGTCTGCTCTCGCAACATGAATAAAAAATGAATAGTTTATTAATTATAGCTAAAGGCACATCCCTGATTAACAACTCATTGATTCTTGAGAAAGAACAGCCTAGAGTCAGGTTTAGAATATTGCATGCTTGGCAGGAATATCTGGGCAGTACAATAAAATGAGGTCCAAGAGACTTGGAGACAAGCATCACATTATACTGTTGTTGCAGCTCTTCTGAGAGGAGTCCACACATTGTGCTGCATTTATATAGATATTATTTGGCTTAGAACTTAGCGGGGTAGAGCAATCAGAAATAAAAATTGCCCAGTATGCTCTAATGAACACATAACCAGATATTGCCCAATATGCCGTGACAGCCATATAGCCAGATATTTGACTATTCACCCATATGCCACATCTGTGATAATTGTAAAATGATATCCCCAACCTTTTTGAAACCCTGCCCAGCTACAGTCTGCAAACTGAATTGCAAATTCTTATCCAAATGAGAGGCAGTCTTTCTAGCATCAAGCAGAAATAGAACAGATGTCTACATTACAGACCCAATTCTAACTGTACGTTTTAGATCTGTGTGCACAGCTGAGATAATAAAACACTGATTTCTTTAAATCTAAAGATATATTGATATACATAAGCTAACACAGGACCAGATTCTACCAACCTTACTCACAAGCAGTACATTATTCCACAAATAGTACCAGTGAAGTCAGTCGGTCTACTTAGGGTATAAGGTGCCTTTAACTGTGAATAAGGATATCAGAATCTGGGGTAAAATTCAGCAAAGTGCTTAAACATGCTTAAATTTAAGCCATACTAAAGACCTGTTAAACTCAATGAGAATGAAGCTTGTGTTTAAAGTTAAATATGTACGTAAGTAATTTGCTGAATAGGAGCCCTAGCTCATAACGTGTATGTATGCATACGTAGACACACACTGTATATCTCTGTGTGTGTGTGTGTTACATATATTGACTCTGTAATATACATTAATTATATGTATATTAATTGTTATTTTTTATCTCATTACACTTATTATGAGAAAATGTTAAGGTATGTTTAGAGTCTTCTTAGACCAACAAAGCAAAGCAAGTCCTAGTTTGTTAACTAGCATGTTATTCTTATGCATGTTGAAAATACAGTGAGAGAATGCTGGTGGTCCTGTCATGTGTACTCTTCACTCACATCAGATTGTAATGATTTCTCTCTGCCTTAGCTACATTCACTTTCAGGTCCCATTATGGAAACGCAAAACTTCATTATGCCCCCTAGCATGTACAATTTTCTATGTGGTTCAAAACTGAAACTGAATTTGAAATGGAATTTGCCAAGAGCAGTAAGAAAAATATAAAAGTCAACAGACAGTGAGACAGGGAACTGATCCTGGCATTAGTTTTGGAGAATAGGGAGGAATGTTATAGTTGAAAGCTGATTTTTTTAAAAAAGGAATGGCATAAGCTCATGGAAAGAATAGGATGAACTCATAAGCTGTCATTAACATAAAGCTAATGTCATAATGTGGGACAAGCTTAGTTCTATAGTCTATACATGGTTTTTAGGCCACAGATGTCTCTTGACAAGCTGGTATATTCAACAGTGCAAACCTGCAGCAATTCCTGCTGTTCTTTCCTTGCAAGAGACAATTGCACCTTTTACCTAAGTACTCCATCCTTCATTCTACTCATCAGATGAATCTGGAATTTAATTTTCATTCCAAATAGAAGACCCATCCAAATCCCCTAAGTGATATTTGCTTTTTCCTTCTTAAAAACTTTCAGAATGTGCACCTAGGATGTTTCCTTGGAAATTGCCATGTGACCAGAATAATATTTGGCACGTGGTCATTAAGCTTCCCAGAAGCTAACATGGGCACTGGTGGCAATGGACTGCGGATGGTACATATTCAATCCTTTCACTAGTGACATAGTCAAGGCAGTGCTGCTTGTTCAGAGGTTGTGATCCGTGCTTTGCTCCATAGCTAATATATATGTGTATGTAACAGGCAGAGCATGGATCACCCCTTTGATCATCTTTTTGTGGTGCTCCCTTCTCTGGCTAAACAAGCAAGTGCTGCAGATGGAGAGAAGACAAAAGAAAGAACTCAGCCACCATGGAGGAGCAAATGACTGATGTGCTAAAGCAGGGGTCAGCAGCCTTTCAGAAGTGGTGTGCCGAGTCTTCATTTATTCATTCTAATTTAAGGTTTTGCGTGCCAGTAATACATTTCAACTTTTTTAGAAGGTCTCTTTCTAGAAGTCCATAATATAGAACTAAACTATTGTTGTATGTAAAGTAAATAAGGTTTTGAAAATGTTTAAGAAGCTTCATTTAAAATTAAATTAAAATGCAGAGCCGTCCGGATCGGTGGCCAGAACCTGGGCAGTGTGAGTGCCACTGAAAATCAGCTCGTGTGCCGCCTTTGGCACCTGTGCCATAGGTTGACTACCCCTGTGCAAAAGTAAGATAGCACAATTCTTGGTCTCACCTTGTAAAGAGCTGGGCTTTTCTTTCAAAGACATTGCTTGAAAGAGGCATGGAGACCTCAAGTTCAAAAATTGGATCCTGAGCCTTGTGTGAAGAGGATATAAAAGTCAATCAAGTTCTACAAATTATTTTAATGCACCAAATATTTTAATACGTTTCTCTTTCTAGTTTAGATTAACCTATATCCACAGCATATCATAGTCATTTGATTAAAAAAAAATACACAACACATGATCTTTTTCCTCATTACTCAAAGTTCCCAATTCATCAAAGCTTTTAAGCGCATGCTTGACTTTAAACTTGTGTTTTTAGGTGCCATTGAATCAATGGGATTTGAGCACATGCTTAAGTGCTTTACTGAACTGAGCCCTAATTCACTGCTGAGTAAGCACTAATCATAGAACCACAATTGCTTGAATACTAAATATCATTTAATATATAGCAGATCAAATGCAACTACAGTGCAATGTGTAACATTGAGGAAACCCATGTTTAAGTCTGTATAGGTGCTGGAATTAGGAGTGATGGGGGTACTGCCGCATCCCCTGGCTTGAAGTGATTTCCATTATACACAGGATTTACAGTTTGGTTCAATGGCTCTAAGTACCCCCACTATAAAAATTGTTCCAGCGTCCCTGTAGGTCTGGTCTAATATCCCTGGAATTATCTAAAATTAGCTTTAAATCTGAAAATTGGTGGGGTCTAATGGGTGTCATTTTTGAAATCTGCTGCATGAAAGGTACAGTTTATGCCACCAAGGGGTAATAATATTCTTTTTATTTGATAGTACTCTAGTTGCCAAAAAGCTAACAATGACTGATACATTCATTTTAAGATAAATTACTTTATTCTGGGACAATAGCTATTATGCTTTCTAAATAGAAACTGAATTTCTGTGGAATAAAATAATTTAACCTTGATTTCTTCCTCATACCACCTTGATCTTCAAGAAATAACTAGGTGTGATCAGAGCTAATGGGCTCTAATAACCATGCCCACAGAGACTGAACAGAACAAAGGTCATAGCAAACATTATTGTTTGGTAACAGGATTACGAGCTTGATAATAGCTTCTAGAGGGATAAGCACTTTTAAATATTATTACATAGCTTTAATATTAGAAATTCAAAACCTTGCTGTAAACATTCCTGGGTTGTTTGAAATTCCCAATCGGCTCCTAATTTTGCATTTTGAGATTACTATATTAAATAGGGCAGGAGTCAGTGAAATATTTTATATTGTTTTGAGTTACTTAGATGTATTTTCTTACAATGCTTTAGAAATATTTATTTACTTAGAAATATGTATTTTCTTACAATGCTTAAGAAAATCACACAGAGAAACAATACTAACCAGTTATCCAAATAGACGAATGCAATGAGGACAATTTCCTCATAGTCTTCAGTGAGTAAGTAGATACTGAAAATAAGATGTAGTCCTGTTATCCAAACTAAAACAAAAAAATGAACACAAAGATAGCCTTTGAACCCAGGAATTTTTTTAAAGTTTAATTTAATTAATTCAGTATGGTCAGTTTGCCCAGCTCTCATATATTACATCTACCATCTTCCTCCCACAGTTCTCATATCATTAGGCCTTACTTGTTGCTTAAGCATCACAGTTTTCCTAGATTTAATGCCACTCATGTGAAACTGGAGAGATAATTTATTACAAATTGGTAGAGAAGATATTCAAGATTTTTAGCACAAGCTGTAAACTAGTATGGTGATCTCTGGTTCCAACCACATATTAATATAATACTCTGCCATATCAGCCTGAATTTCTCAATAACACTAGTTTGCCTGCTTACAAGAACACTTTGAAAATTGCAGACATCCAACTTTAAGCTACTTTTCTGCTTCCTTCCCCACAATGAATGTGGCCAGTTGTTTCAAAATCATTTCTGTCTTCTGTGCCATTATTTTAATTGTGTTTAACAATGGAAAATGGCATATGGTCATTCTATTGCTCTCTTTGCATCTTCTAATTTGTGCTCATGTTTATAAGCATTAATTAATCCTTACAATATCCTTGTGAATAAGGAACATTTTTTAAAATCAACTTCATTTTACATGTGGTCAGAGCAAGGAAGAGTTGTTAATTAAGTTAGTAGTAGAGCCAGAGCTAAAAATCCGGAATTACTGACTCTGAGCTATTCCATATTCAATCCATTCCTCTACACTGTCTCATTCTATTATTATTATTATTATTTGCATTACAGTGGCACATCAACCAGACGGCCCAACTGTGCTAGGAACTGTGAGCTCTTCTACAAAGTGGTGTAGTAGGAATGTGTAAATTCTAATACACACTAGAATTTTGTGCAATCACTGGCTCATATGGACCCTGCTGGTGTGCACTAAAAGTTCCCTAATGCTGATTAACGTACCCCTGTTTCAAACAGTAGTACATTAACGCACACTAGGGAACTTTAGGGAACTAGTGTACACACAGCACATATAAGAGTGCACAACACGCTGGTAAGAATTAGAATTTACAGCCCAGGCACCATGTAAAAAAGTCCTGTATCAGCACATAGGAAGAGACATTCCTGAAAAACTGACAAAGGGTGGGAGGGGGCATGGAAACAAAGAGGCAAGGTGACTTGTCCAAGATCACAGAACAAGTCAATGGCCAAACCAGAGAAACCCTCCAACATATTCCTAATTCCCAGTCTAGGACACTAGCCACGAGACCACACTGCTTCTCTAATACACAGACGATACTTTCTCTGATATGAGATAGATCATTCTTTCTACAGCTCATTAATGTGTCAATTGCATTTTGGATTTAATCTCATTTTTACTCTGATTTGCTCCTTTTTGACAATCTCAATTAGTTTAGAAAAATTCATCCATCAAGGTTATTTTTCAAGCAATGAAGGTTTCTTATTCCATGTCTACATTCCTGATGTGTCTGAAAGTTGTTTTTTTTTATTCTTCTTGCAGATTTTCCAAAACCCTATAACTCAATGTGTAGGTTTGAAGGACTCTTTGCATCATTTTCACACCTCACAAGTCACATTTTCATTTCTCTTTGCAATTTGTTTTAGATTTAAATTGCCCACAAAATGCAAATTCAGTTATTCTTATTCAGTGGGCTCTAAAAATGTTTCAGTGGATTTTCCAGATGATTTGTTCTCAAATCTCTATAAAAAATAGACTGTATATACGTGCATATGTCTGTGTATTCACTTTGTATGAATTTTATATAAAAGACTATGTGAATTCCTGGAGCAATGACACCAAAAAGTTCTGAAAAGACACTTCTAGGAACAAAATTCTCCAAATTAAAGATTTTTTATTTTATTTATTTTCTATGTGGAAATAAATGACAGAATTATGTTAGTGACATTTTAAAATAGCAAAATCCAATATACCCGTTTCCCCTTCACTATAATCAATGTACAATTATTTTCTGATTTTCACTATATATATATATAGTGAAAATCAGAAAATAATAATAATATATATAAACTTGTTCTGATCCTAACAGCCCAAAATTTTGGACACTAACAGAATTTTTCAATTCAGACTCATCACTATTAACTTTTTCCTGTAGAAAGTCCTTTTAGATTTTTTCCTGTAGAAAGTCCATTCTCACATTGCTCACAGTCCTCACATTCCACATTGCTCACATTACTCACATTCCTTTCACGTTCCAGTCCTCACATTGTCACTCTCTCTCTTAGTCCTCCATGGACTCTTTCCAATTTGTCCACATCCCTTTTGTAGTGGGGGGATGAAAACTGGATGCAATACTCCAGGTGTGGCCTCACCAGTGCTGAATAGAGGGGAATAATCACTTCACTTGATCTGTTGGCAATGCTTCTTCTAATACAGCCCAATATGCCATTGGCCTTCTTGGCAACAAGGGCACGCTGCTGGCTCATATCCAGCTTCTTCTCCAGTGTAAATCCCAGGTCCTTCTGCAGAACTGCTGCTTAGCTAGTTGGTTCCCAGCCTGTAGCAGTGCATGGGATTCTTCCTTCCTAAGTGCTGGACTCTGTACTTGGCCTTGTTGAATCCCATCACATTTCTTTTGGCCCAATCTTCCAAATTATCTATGTCACTCTCGAACCTATCCCTACCCTCCAGCTTATCTACCTCTCCTTCCAGCTTAGTGTCATCTGCAAACTTGCTGAGGGTGCAATTCATCCCATTATCCAGATCATTAATAAAGATGTTGAACAAAACCGGCCCCAGAACCAACCCCTGGGGCACTCCGCTTGATACCGCCTGCCAGCTAGACATCGAGCCATTGATCACTACCTGTTGAGCCCAATAATCTAGCCAACTTTCTATCCACCTTATAGTCCAGTCATCCAATCCATACTTCTTTAACTTGCTCAAGAATACTGTGGTAGCCATATCAAAAGCTCTCTTAAAGTCAAGATATATCACATCCATCACTTTCCCTATATCCACAGGGCTAAACAGCAATAAAAGCTAAGCAGGATATGCTAAGAAGCATTAATCTTCAAAGTATTTGCTAAAGCCCTGAATTTTACAAGCTGCTTTACAAAGCTTTGACTTTAGCCATATCCACACTTACTGGGGATTGACGCTGCTGCGATTGATGTAGCAGGGGTTGATTTAGTGGGTCTAGTGAAGAGCGCTCTTCAATCGATTCCGGTACTCCACCAGAATGAGAGGAGTAAGATAAGTTGACAGGAGACCGTGTCCCGTTGATGCAGCACAGTGTAAACACTGCAGTAAGCTGTCCTAAGGTACACTGACTCCAGCTATGTTATTCACTCATAAATATTATTTGCTAATAATCTCAATAAGCCATATTTACCCTCTGCTGTCATCCAGTTCACAAGTTTCCTGACAAACCAACCTCCCTGAATAGAAATACTTAGTGAATTAAAAGTTAAGGCAACGGTTCCCTCAGTTAAAATCTCCTCCTCAGCCTTAATTTTACTGCTTTGTCCCGCATTAAAAATTAGAAAGGGATGGATTGTTTCAGCCAAAATGAGAAATGGCTAAAATCCTTTGTCTAACCTTTGAACTGACCTGAATGCTTTTCAAAATCAAGAATTTATTTTGGCAAATTTTTTCATGTCACCAAGTTTTGGCAGGATTCCAGATTTATACATTTCTTTTTACCAGCACAACACAAAAATGCTTCAATTGATATTGTTTACAGTTTTCACCTAAAAATTTGCTTCTGGCTGATAACTAAAACAACCTGAAATCAGGGCTTCCTCTATACTACTATCATTTGGGGACATCAACCCTGGGAGCTATGTAATCCATCTGTATATGGGGCAGCTGGCCATTAATTGTGTCAGACCAAATTGACAGAACAGCATCTGTTCACATTTGTCACTTAGTGTAATGCTTAATGGGCCTTTGTGAAGCTCAGTGACCTAAGCAGGGAATGGAGAACCTTCTTTTTGGTACTTGCTACTGTCACCTAGTTCTGTACAACAGCATTACTTACTATGTGGTTGCAGGTTTGTTGTAAAATGTTTTTTTCTGGTCTGGCTCTACTTAACAGATGGACAGTCAATGTCCTGGCTGTAGGACGTCTACTCCATTAGTTGTACATATGTGTAAATGAGAGCTGGGTGGGAAATATTTTTCTGTCCTGTGAGATTTATTGATTTTTTTTTAAAAAAAAAAAATGCATCCCAAATCAGGAAAAAAATCAATATCTCAATTTTTTTTAACCAATAATCTGAAAAAAAATCGAATTGGATCAAAACATTTTGTTCTATTGCATCTGAATATTTTTAAAGTTCAAAATCAAAATAGCAATTTTGTACTATAAATTAACTAAAATGTCTAAAGTTGTTTCAAACTGGACAACAAAATCTTTAATTTGAAAGTAAAAATTTCTTGAATCAGATTAGTCAAAAGCAACTCTTTCCCATGAACTGTTTGTGTTCCAACATATAGACAGTTTCCAATGAAAAACATTTAGGTGGAAAATTCCCCAGGAATTCTGTCAGTGTCTTCTTGGTGGTTGCCGAGTCTAGGTGTATGTGTAAAATTGTACCCCTTTGGCCACTGATTTGAGGCTATCACTGCTAGAACTCTTCCTTTATTTATTTGTGTAAATATATGGCCTTCTCTCAGCCATCCCCTCATGGCCTCAGCAAGCAGCCCCTTTCCGGAATATCTGAGGCTATTCCTCAAATAAACTCAGCACACAGCATTTGGAATATATAAATAGCCCTTTTTGTGGGGTTAATTTATTACTCAAAGTCCCGCTACCATAAATCAGAATCCTCTGAGCACAGTCCAAACAGTACATTCATCATAACTGTCTAACAGCAAGTACAGCTCCCGTATTTATCCCCTCACCCCACCTCTCCAGTATGCCTCCAGCATCTCTCATCATGCTTCATCTCAGCTTCCAGCTATGGCTCTGGCATCTCTCAGCAGTGTCACGTTTCAACACTGCTCCTCCAGCAGGAGCATTTCTCTTCCCTGTTTCTTCTATAAGTAAGATTGCAGCTCTTGCTTGGAGACATCAGCAGGTTCATCCCTCCATCATTCCCTAAGTTTCAACCCACTAGCTTCATCTCTCCAGCTCTGATAGCTGGTAGATCTGTCTCTAATGCTTTCAGCCTTCAGCCTTCTCTGGTCATGGCTCCATGTCCTGGGGAAGTTTATAGGTGGCCCTGGCTGCTTCACTGCTCAACCAGGGAACTTTCCCTGGTCCCTCCTGCAGGACATCCCCTCCTCTGAACACCCTTTATTCTCAAGTCCCCTTCTTTTTTAACTCTGTGTATAAAACTCTCCTTTTAAATTTTCTCTCTCGGGGTTCTGGATTCATTTATAACTCCCAGGAGCAGCCCCACACTCCTCATTAATCTAACTAGGGTACACCTGGACTGGACCAGGGGAGCTGAGCCCAATTCCAGCTATCTTGTTACAGAGGGTGTCCGTTCAACCTCTTATGTACAACAGAATGCTCCTCCTTTATCTGGCCAAGCCCCAACTGTTGCATATTCCAGAAATGTATGTTTGTCTTTCTACCCAAATGTGCAAAGCTGGAGGAGCTCCCCATGCTTTGATCACATGGTTTTGAACATCCTTGACACCTTTGGCCCATTTCAGTTGAATGCAAGATCAGGATTTTACCCTTAATACTCTCCATTTCCAAATCTGCATTTACCAGCCATCAAAGAAGATATTTTTCTCTTACTTGCTTTAATTTCCTAGCTTATTCCAACCTTTGATTATTGTTGTTATGGCTTTATGTTGAAGAGAAATGAAAAAAAAAGTAATAAATTAAATGTCAACATGATACTTTCAGGGCACAAATGTAAATGCAACATTGCGGCAGCGGGGTAGCACTTAGGGAGAGTGAGATATGAGCATATTTGGAGACCTAACTTAGACCTTAATTATGCCCCACATTGTTATAGGATAGTTTTATTATATCTGCTTTCTGCATGAGGAAAAAAAGTCTTCTGGCTCCATTTTTTTAAAAAAAACAAACTCATTTGCTATTAAAAAGAAATAAAATATGGAGATTAGAGCCCAAATATATAACACCAAAAACGCCTGTTTCTTATTTAACATTATTCACAGTGAATAATAATAAGCTACACCTCCTGGAGCTGAACAGAAACACAAACTAAAAGAAATGGTGCTTAAGATGTTGTAAGGCTGGTCACAGTGATCAAACACTCTTCAGAAGTGGCAGGTTTATCTCCCTGTGAATACTACAGAGCCCTTCAGGGAGATCTTTTTGAAAACCTTTTGCAGATTCAGAACACGAGTAACCTGTCACTGCTATCAGAGATACCTCATTTTGTGATTTAATTAAAACAGTTGTCAATAGTCTTAAATGCCATAAAGATAAGGTTAATATTTAGTGCTTGATGGCAGCTAGAATAAAGGAAGTGTATAGAGGTTAGGTTCTGCCCATTGCAGACATTTGAATGCTGGGATAGCTACCCATAATGCACCGCTCCCAATGCCGCTGCAAGTGCGGCAAATGTGGCCATGCCAGTGCACTTGAAGAGATCAGTGTGGACAGACTGCAGCACTTTCCTTACTGCGCTCTCCAAAAGCTGGTTTAACCCAAAGCGTCCTACATCTGCAAGTGGAACCATGCTCTAAGTGCAATGGTTTTCCAGGCATAGTATGTAAACTCATTCAGGCTGTTGCTCAAGTGACTCAAGAGTGGTATATTCAGTATACCTGTACATGTATGTTAGGCTTCTTTTACTGGTTTCTATGCTTTTAACATATGCTCATAGACCCAGAGAGAATTGTGATAGACATATTTTTACAAATTAAGAAATAAAATAAATATACAAAGAACAGAGAGCTGGAGATATAACTGGTCTTATTTCCTTCTCAGTTACTCCTGTGTAAATCAGGAGTGAATCCACTGAAGTAAATCGGATTTATTCTATTTTAGGATTTTTCACATTCTTTTAATTAATGCAGGGCTTAGTACTGTGAATACATTACTCAGGCAAGACTTCCATCACCTGTAAACCAAGGTTTGTATAATGAACCCTTACAGCCCTGAATTCTTTCACCAAACTTCCATTTTATTTATATTCATTACTATCAACTTCCTCTGTCTTCCATTTGTCATATATTATTTTAGATTTAATAGGATTTCATAGTGTTAACTGATGGTTTCTGAGGGGAAATTCTGAAACAGTGTATAAAGACATTGATTCATTATAAAGTCAAGCCCATGTAATGTGAGATAGAGCCTCACAGATTAGATGTAAAGTTTTGCTTTACAATGGTTTCTAATGAATAGGCGTTGTGTATTGCCCTGTCTCCCACAGTTTCATGCTTTGCAGAAATCATTTGTCACAGCTACCAGTTGACTGTAACAGATGTTAGTTTTGGTTTAACATCTTCCAAAACAAGCCAACAATTGATGACCTGGAAAAAACTAGAGTAGGCTAGTAACAGCAATAGAAATGCCATTTCCTAGGAATCCAATCACAGTGGGCTCACAGTTATTAAGAGCCCTCAATAATAGGCTTTGGCTGAAATGGCATGAGTGCCTCTTGCAAATCAATGACTTCAACTTCTGGTGTATGATGTATGGCAAAATGTTTCAAAATTTTCCAATGGGTAAGTGCAATCAGAAATAAATTCATCATACTCCATATCTGTCCCAAGGTAAATTAAATGAGATGGGCTTCTGACTGGATGTTCTCTGTGAAGGGTCCTCTGTTCTGGAACTTCCATCAGAGCTTTCCAACAGAGCCTCGACTTGTTAATCTCCAAGGCACATTGAAAAGCCAATCTATTATCTCTCTTGCTTGCTGTTGAGAAATAAATGAGATAAAATAGCTTATACACACACACACACACACACACACACACACACAGAGAGAGAGAGAGAGAGAGAGAGAGAGAGAGAGAGAGAGAGAGAGAGA
>ML677357.1:341040-519125 GCA_007922305.1 Dermatemys mawii | reverse complement strand
AGAGAGAGAGAGAGAGAGAGAGAGAGAGAGAGAGAGAGAGAGAGAGAAATATATATATATATAGCAGTTCTTTGTTTTAGATACTAGAAAGTGATAAGTAAATGGTACCATATTACTGAATTACTCAGCATCCTTTGGTTACAGAATGGGAATAACAATTAACCAAACCTTATTTAGTGTTAACTCTAAAATTTCAGTTGATGAGGAAACTACAAGAACTTCTTCACACAACAAATTAGAGAGTCATTTGGAAAAATAAGAACTCTAATAAAACCTTGGGTAAACTAGAACAAGAGATGAAAAAGGTCATAACTGTACACAGTTACGGATTTTTTTCAGAGCCTTTTTGCCCTGCTAATAGAAAAGCTGAGCTGTCAAATTTGCCTCTGCAGAGAAAAGAAGTTAATGAATCAGAATCAAACAGCCAGCTATCACAGAACATTACTATCCGACGTTGTCCGCAGGATCCTTCATAGCTGTCACTGAGGCTTATCTTTTCATTCTTCATTTTCAGAAGTGTTTACTCCCTTCTGGAAAACCTAAGACACTGCTGCCCTAAAGATGGCATTAGGTGTACGTGGTTGCATCATAACAAGCGTAATGCTTTTACAAATGGTTATGGTTGATCTGGGCTTTTTGTTGTAGTTGTTGTCTTGCCCTTCTCCTTCTGGGATGTCATGAAAGTGGTATGAAAACAATTACAATGCCTTGCTAAAAATACAGACATGAAGATAAAATAATTGGAAAGCTAGTGCAGTCATCAATGTACACAGACAGAAGAGATGTAAATGACACTTATGTTGTTTCTTTTTTCTTGACCGTCATTGTCACCGATGATTCTCGAGGGAAGCAATTTAGCATCCTCTGTGTTTATCCATGAGGCAATATATTATACATTATGTATTATTGGTTCAGCTCCTGAACTCAGTGTTGGAGAGGAAATATTTGCATCTAACATATATATAAATTTATTTTAACAAAGACCTTTGGGTTTTGCACAAAACCACTACAAAAAACCCACACATCAGCTCTTTGCACTCTTTAGCTTGTTTCATCATTGACTAGAATTGTCCAGGTTATTTATTACTCAGATAGAGGAAAAAGCTGTGCATGGTGCTTTAGAAAGGTCTTGTGGAACTTAAACTGTAAGTTGGATGGCTACAATCTAACAATTAAGGCCCTACTGAAAAATTTATTGAAGTCAGCATGAGCCTCTAACAGAAAAAATAGGAAGGTAGGAGCAGAATTATACCTAATTTAGATAAAAAACAAAGCGAGAGAAGTTAGAGTGGTACTATTGTAAAGTTTCTATTTAGCAAAAATCATGATGGAATCTGAGGTGTTACAGTATTTCTCTATTATAGAGGAGGAGAGTCGATGGCGTTAAGAACATAATAATATAAGAATGACCATAAAGGGTCAGACCAAAGGTCCATCAAGCCCAGTATCCTGTCCTGTGACATAGCCAATGGCATGTGCCCCAAAGGAAATGAACATATATGGCATGGATCACTTGATGATAACCTGTCACCCAATCCCAGCTTCTGGTAAACAGAGGCTAGGAACATCATTCCTGCTCATCCTGGCTAATACCCACTAATGGACCTATCTTCCATAAATCTATCTAGCTCCCTTTTGAATCCTGTTATAGTATTGGCCTTCACAACACCCTCAGGCAAGGAGTTCCAGAGGTTGACAATGTGTTGTGTGAAAAAATACTTTCTTATGTTAGTTTTAAACCTGCTACCTATTAATTTCATTTGGTGGCCCCTTGTTCTTGTGTTAGGAAAAGGAGTAAATAAAACTTCCTTATTTACTTTTTCTATACCACTCATGATTTTATAGTCCTGTATCATATTCCCCCTTAGTCACCTCTTTTTCAAGCTGAAAAATCACAGTCGTATTGATCTCTCCTCAGACAGAAGCCGTTCTGTACCCCTAATCATTTTTGTTGCCCTTTTCTGAACCTTTTCCAATTCCATATATCTTTTTTGACATGGGGAGACCACATCTGCACGTAGTATTCAAGCTGTGGGCATAGCATGGATTTGTATAGAGGTAATATGATATTTTCTGTCTTGTTATCTATCATCTTTCTTGATGATTCCCAACGTTCTGTTCATTTTTTTGACTGCCACTGCACATTGAGTGGATGATTTCAGAGAACTATCTACAATGACTTCAAGATCTCTTTCTTAAGTGATAAAAGCTAATTTAGTATATGTATAATTAGGATTATGTTTTCCAATGTGCATTACTTTGCATTTATCAACCTTAAACATCATCTGCCATTTTGTTGCCAAGTCACCCACGTAATGGGTAAAGTAATGGGTATGGTAATTACTGCCAAATATTTTCCTTTTTCATGGTGATCAAAATCAGTACTTTGCACACCAAAAGAGGAAGTACTAGAGTGTGAGAAAGCATGGGAGACAGATGTTGTTTGAAAAATGCATGGAGGTGGAGGCAGTAATAAGGAAATATAACTAAAGATATAGGACCAATAAGAGAGTGTCAAGGGGTGAAACAAGGGGTGAAATACAGAGAGATGATAATATGTAGAATTTATTTTAGAAGGTGAATATGCTCAGAGAATGGGAGAAGCCAGTAAAGAGATTTGTGATGGAGGAGAAATGGTTGCAACTGCCACTATTTTTCCAAACAACCAGTAGAAGATGGGATTTCCCTTAGAGTCTAATAGTGTCACCCCTTGTTTAGCTGTATGCCTAACTATTGAGCAATATAAATGCTCCTGTGAGGGCAAGGGAAAGTGAATGTTGAAGGTAACAATTAGGTTACTGAGCTCTATTCTACAGAATAATCCTCAGCAGTTCACAGCAATAATTTGATACTCAATATTTGAAATTCACATTGTGTTAGCTAACATTAATCACAACTCACATGCTTTTTTTCTTATTGACAATTCTTTAATTGCCAGTTTAATTCTTATAAACAAAAGAAGAGCTAAAGAAGCCAATGAAGCTTCGACTTTTTCAGTGGAAAAGCAGTAGTTAAACACACTTTCACTGAAGTTATTTGCATAAGGTACATGGATGTGTAGCTGGAAAGGGGGTGGTCAGATCTTTATTTGGGTTACTTAATTGCCTGTATACCAAAATTCTGGTGATGGGTTTTGGGAGTCCCCTCTCCTTGCTGTGTCAAACCACATCCCAAGAAATAGGAATGAACAAACTAAATGAAAGAACAGATCTACATTTTTTCATATTTTCACTTCTATTTTTCTACCAACTATGGACCTGGTCAAAATTTTTCAAATTGCACAACTTCAAAATTTTAAATTTTAATAAAAAGAGGAAAAAGTTCTTTAAAACATTTCACCGTATGCAGTCTTACATCTGAAGGTCATGTTGGAATACATGTGATCATGTTCTTCTCTAACTCATTTAATAGCTAATGGCCCAGGGCACTATTGAAGGGTTTTGGGCATCCCTCTGCTGTATCAAGCTGTATCTTATGCCCTGCAAAATATTCCATTACCAGGGTGAATCCTCAGGTGTGAATTTACATTTAAATTTCTGCAAGTATTCAAGCACCTATGCTTGTAATTATTTTGTAAACATCCATATGAGTTGCCACAATCATTCAGATGTTCATGGAAAATGGACACAAAAAAGGGACGTAAGCCTTGCTGAAGTTAATTCATTTTAAAGTCTGAGTGAATGCTCACATTTTTCCCTAAGTCTAATTTATTTAGGCATAGATATGTCATTTCCAAATCACAGAAAGCACCGCATTATTTATTATCCCTTTTCACCTCCAATCCATTAGGCTAGTCTCTATTTTATAACTAATATGTATCTTGGCTTTAAAAATTTATATAGATTTATTTCTATTATTAAGGCCCTACTTGAATTGTGGGATAATTCTCTAATTATTGTGTCTGAGTTGGGGACAAGACATGGAAAATCATGGAAACATAATAATGGACCTTTATTATTTGCAGTCATTTGTTAAAGCTGACAGTGGGAGCTCCCTTCTTCTTCCCCAGGGCTGTCAGTGGGATACTGGGGCTGACAGTGGTGGGTCACACTGTAAAAATTGCTGTGGGCACCTAATATTGAGCGATCCACAATATCACAAATTAAGTAGGGCCTTAATTATTATAAAATTACATAGTTAAACTGCTGTTTGCTACAGTGTATAGGATGCCTCCATTTACCTTAAAGTATTGTGTAAGTAAAGTAGCTAATTGAAGTTTTTATCAATGTTTTCATTCATCTTTGTGATATTACGGGCCACTGAAGAAGCATTCCCATCAATGCTCTTATAAAATCTACATTTTAAAAAATATATGAAATGTGATCTGGATTGAATAATTTCTTGTGTGGAAGCTTATGAATGCCTTATAGGCTGTAGGGTAGCACTTTATAAATTTACAGATGTAAAGACAGCATGGATACCCAGATCTGGTAACAGTGGACTATGTTTCTATAAAATATTAAAAACAGCAAATGTAAGTAGCCATATTTCATATTACTCTACTGGACCTACTAATGTTATTTTTCCCTACAAGCTTTCCACTGATTGTCCAATTTAAAACTAATCATTTAATTCACAAGTAAAATAGTGCTTGCTCTCTATTGAATCGGTGGCTGTTATTCTAAAGCCATAGATTATCTTGACGCATGAAACAGTATGATTTAGGAAGTTACAGAACAATTCAATTTTCCCTCTATCCTACAGTTAACTTTTTTTTAAAAAAAAAATAAAATAAACCTCCAGGATTATTAGAAAAAGAAAAAAAGCATAGGTTTGTATTAAAATATTTAATTTCTGAGCAGTCACAGTGCATCACTTCGAGGTCTCAGAAAATGGCAGACATTCGGCATTTTCCCAACAAGTTTCCTATTAAGATTATGCTATATTATTATCTTTAAGCCACATATCTTGCATGTGGCAGGACAGACTTCAGTATGCAGGCAAGTTTTATTCATAAGGGTAGGTGTGATTTTCCAGTGTCTTTCATCCCACTTTGCTCAGCTGTAAACAATCACACTAGCTCCAAAACAGTAGAGAATTAAGCCCACCAGATTTATCCACTCATATCCCTTATGTAGGCCTGAGAACTGATCAACTCCCCACCTCCATATTAAATCAGACTTGGGTGAAATTTAGGGAGTTCACCACTAAAATTGGGGAAAAAAAGAAAAAAAATGTTCTGCAGCTGATAAAGCACCACCACCTCAGGAGTGTCCCTAATGAGAGTTATAATCACCAAGGTTGTAAAGTAGAGACACCCAGGTGTTGGGAAATTAGGGAGAATACAGAAAGAGACTCAACAAATTGTAAAATAAGCTAGCATTTTTATGCTGATCATCTGAATAAACAAAGAAGGTCACAATTAAGTTACAATTTAGACATGAAGGATAAAATGCAAAAACTTGGGCAGGAAGGTCACCTAGGTGCCAGTGTGTAATTGGTTAAAATATCTGTTATTTAGGAGTATGGAATAATGTGACTGATTTAGTAAATTTGAAGGAGGTAGCTAATTTTATCTATATAGTGTAAATAAAAAACAGTGCTCTTTGGGCACCATTTCCAGACTGCAGTTCAACACCAAGGTGCTGGAACTGTAACCCCTTTGTATGCCTGTAAGGTGTAGAAGTATTGCCAGATGAGTGGATCCTGACTGGCCATTGGATGAAATTTGTCTGCACCTTGGGAGTGGTGAGCATGAGAGATTTGCTTGGTATATGTACGCTGTGTGTGTTGCTAATAAATAGATGTTTAGAGCTCAACTCTTTAAGGCTCTTTCACTGGGAAAAAGCTCTGCAGACCCATAGAGCCCCAAGGTATAGGTGGGGTGCCCTAAATTGACCAGTTCGCTCCTTGAGCCCTCATTCGATATAGGTGGGATGCCCTAGATTTTTGCAGGTAACACATTTTATTATGCTGATCTTATGCACAAACAATGTGAATAAGGGTGTCCCTACACCATTTGCAGTAATGGAAGGGGTGGGGGGCACTGAGGTTTTTTTCTGAATTGATAACTTGAAAGCCAGCTTTCCACAATCAAGATTGGAGGAGTAGAAAACAAGTCATTCTCTCCTCCATATTCCCATGTGTGGGGCTCACACATATGCTAGACCTGTCATTTTTGAATTTCAGAAGACTAAGTTTCTTCTTATCCCTTACAAGCTGTTAACACTACACCTTAATTATTACATCCAGTATTGCTTATGTTGGATTTAGAAGGCACAATGGTCAGTGCCTTATAGAATAACAAAATATAGAATCAAAAGCGCCAGTTGACTATATTGTTTCTCATTTGAAGTCCACACACACATTGTGTGAATTAAGGACTGTGTTGGAATTGCCAGTTATCACTTTAAGAGCAGTGAGGGTTCGTTATCTTGCTTGTAGGCTATAGGGCTCTGGAGTGAAGCAGCTAGGAGTAGCAGTCCATCTGTCTAGACAGATCCATTTTAAAGCAAAGAGCAGAAGAGAGAAGTGAATAGTGTCTCTGTCTTTAGAACAATCTGTTTCCTCTCTCTGTTTTGTGATTCTTGTATGTAAGGGTGCTACCAGATCCCATCACTTGAAGCGGTTTCCATCATTCACAGGGTTTTCAGTTTGGTTCAATGACTGTCAATATCTCAACTATACAAATTTTTCCAGCGCCCCTACTTGTGTGTAGTGATTCTGAATTCTAAGAAATAAAGTAGTATTACCTTATAACCTTCCAGCTAGAGTATTTATATTTGTATTTATCTTCTCTGTGTCTATGCTATGACTAGAACACCTTCAAGACTAATTCCCTAGTGTACTTAGTAGCCACTACTACAGAAAACACTAACCCTCCATCCTCCCCAAACTCTCAGAATATACTGATAGAGCCCAGCTTTTTCCTTTATATAGATTAGAGCACCTGGCAGCTAAATTGTTAACTGAACATAATGAGACTTTATCAGCAGTTAGTTGGCTTTCAGGTGTTTCACCTGAAAAGTCCTGTAATGTCTACCTTGTTTAATTAGTATGTTCTCAGGCACCCTTGATTAGCCCATACCTTAGAGAATAAATCCTTCACCCAGCAGATTTTTAATGTAAGCCTGAACTTCTAAATACTCAAAAGTTAGGAAATGGAAAAGTATAAACTTCATACAAGTTAAAAGTATTGATTTTTTTTTTAATTTAACTATATTATATTATGAATTCCTCATCTTCAGTCCTGTAGTTGTGCTTGTTCACAATCACATCCAGTAATACTTCAAGTATAATACTTACCCCTTAAGTGGTTTTCATCATTAGGTAGCACTTTATAAATATAATTACTGTCAATATCATTGTGTCCATTTTTACAGATGGAGTAATGGAGATACAGAGAAAATCAGTAGCTTGCCTAAGGTCACATACCAGATGTCCTACAAAGCTGAGACTGGAACTCAGGTCTTTTAATTTTTATCTTAAGGTGGGATTTTCAGAAGTATTCAGCAATTGTTATTGAAGCAATAGACGCAAAGACTTACACCCTTAAGTTCTATCTTAAGGGGGTATGGTATATTGCTTAAAACTGGGGTTATAATGTAGCAACCAGGCCTATGGTGTAATGCTACGACTGCTGCTATGGTTTATGTTGCCTGAATTTATTATATTTTATTTTTGTACCTCTATTTTCTATGTCTATGTCATAAGAATCAGTAACGCTTTGTAGAGGCAGTGAGACCCTGGTAGGGCAATTTTGCTACTAGTGCTTCTTCTGTTGATGCTGCTCTGTTTGTAACTCTGCATGTACTTCCTAGTTTAAATTCAATATTTTCTTTTGATCTTGCTATTCCTGCTGCTTTTGTTTGCTTTTTAGTGATGCTAATCTTGGGCCCTGCCTGTTGCTTGACCCAGATGCTATCACACACATCTTATTACTCAAACTTTTAATTCCACAGTTCCAGGTGGCAGGAGGGATTCAGTTCACAACCTTTCTCATGTGTTGATTAGAGGAAATGTAAGGGAGGGTAACACAATTCACCTCACAACTGACAAATGGACCAGTGAGTAGAATACTGACTACATTTTAGGAGAGATCACTAAAGAGGCGGGGAAAACAAAGAGCAGTAATATCAGCCTGCAGAGAGGTGAAAGGATTTAGTATCAGCAGTTAAGTGCTTTTCTGTGGGAGTATCACTAGAGATGAAATAGTGTGGGTCTAGCCCTGGCACCTCAGGTGTCTATGATTTCTCTAGTAATTGTTTGCTGTCTTCAGCATGTGTTTTATTTTTTTAACAGAGGGAGACCCAAGAAATGCAAAGAGGAGAAACATTAATAAGGGAAGGAGATTCCAAGGAGGAACCTTAAAAAAAGAGGGGGAGGTTGACAGAAGCAACAATGCGTCTCTGCACCATTGCCACTGAGACAATATACATAAACACTGTACACTCTCCCACACACTTTTGCAGCGTGGAGGATGAAGGGGAGAGGTAGAACTGTGGGTTAAGCTGATACTGGGGATGGGAAAGAGGAACACTCTGTAAAATGGAGTCACTTTATATCAGATGTACTGTGGACTGTAGAATATATGTACTGTACAAAGGGGTTTGTGAAAAATGGTAAGGTCCATTATGGATGGCAGTAATGATGGTAAACCAGCTCTGTAGGACTTAGCTAAGAAAGAACTGACAAACTCACTGCTGGAAACCAAGGCAGCTCATGTGTATCTGAGTATTAATCTAAATACGTATTAGTCTTCTAAGAATATTTTTAGAGTTTAGACTCTATGGAATGCTTATAAATTGCTGCATGAATTAATCTCACTTGCAGTGTCTGTATTCCATGTTAAAAGAAAATATGTAAGTTTTGCTTTGAAAATGTTTGCTCTGAACTTCTGAACCCCAGCCTGGGAATTGTCCCTCTGGCCCATTAAGAAGGCCTATCAAGATTAAATAGACCATTTAGTAACATCATGACTGAAAGGATTGGTGAATGGCCCTATAACACCTTGGAAATGCTTTGTGCAAAAAAGCTCACCTCATGGACAGGAAGACTAAATGTAAAAGATAAAACAGGATCAGAAGAAAAGTTTTCATATCTTTACTGTTTGAATTCTTACAGGGCCAGAGCTACTTAACTAAGGCAGAGATCCCCAGGGGATACTCCTGGGTCTACTCCAAAAGACATTTTGAATGTATGGATTACTACATCTCTGTCATGTTTAGGAACCATAGCAACTCATTTGTGTATATGCTTTCTTGCTTTAATCTTTAAATAACTCTCTCATTTCTTTCTCCTAGTTTATAAACCTTTAGTTAGTTTATTACAGGACTGGCTACAGGTGTTGTCGTTGGTGTAAAATCTAACATACAATCTGATCTGGGGTAAGTGATTGGTCTCCTGGGACTGGGTGCAACCTCAGTGTTTTGATCTTTGGTGTGACTTGTAGTAGGATGAGGCCCTGAAACATGAACCCTTGTATCAGAAGCCCAGTATGAGGCCTGAGGCCTGAGCTAAAGTAATGGTCAAGACTTTGCTAACATAAAGCAAAGTTAAGCTGTGAGCTAAAGGCAGGCCCTGCTCACAGAAGCTGGCAGGGAAAGGGCTGATGTTGCAAACCTATGAGGTACTAGAACACTTGTTATCTGTATGGAATGTACAAGGAATAGGCTGACCCATCCTAAAGACAGGGGCAAATGGGTAATATGATGGATAGAGTTGTTTTGCTTGAACCAACATGTACAAGGTGAGAGGCGGCACCTTACTAGGTAGAGGAGATGTACCTTGCTATGTAGAGGGGATGCATCTCAATACGTCAGGAGTGATGTGTAACTTGTTTGTTCCTGTGTATAAGAATATGACCCTGGGGTACTGTCTTTGTCCAGCGAAAGGGGGCAGTGGGAAGGCTACCTCTGATTGAGCTGGTCCACCGTCAGGGGGCACAAATTCGTAGTATGTCTTGTAGAGACTCTTTACGGGTCTATAAGAAACTATCACTGTGCTTCGTTTGACAATAAACTTGGCAAGGGGTGCCTTCGTACCTTACTAGAGTCTGTGGTCTTTGGGAGTTCTCTCGGGGTCTGCTGTGCCAGTGATCTGCGGAGCCGGGGAAGCAAACAGAGGGAACCCGCACACAGCTGACTAATATCATCATTGAACAAGAGCAGAGCACCACACCAGTACCTACTTACAACATGACTATTTAAGTAACTAACTATAAATCCAGCTTGCCTGGGTGTTTTTTTTTTTTGGGGGGGGGGCGGGAGAAAAAGAGTTGTATATCACCTTTCTGTGTCTCTTGATTCCCCATCTATAAAGTTGAGTTCTTAACTCCTCTGTAAAACATTTGAGAGCTACAGATGAAAAGTGCTATATAAGAGCCAGTTATTAGTGTATAGGCATCTAGATATGCAGAGTGATTAAGATAAAAAAATTAAGGTTGAATCAGGGTTATAAACTGAATGAATTTGGTATAGAGGGCAGTTATGTGGAGCTTAAGTTGGTGTTGTGACTCACATCAGTTCACAGCCAATGGAGTTCTCCTTCTATTGTTGAATTTGAATAGAATACATTATTGACCTGCCAAAATATATGTGGCCACGGGTCCATCAAAAATCAGGCCAGGCTTCATGAAGCTCAAGAAACTTGGTCCTGCTTTCAAATTGTACCTGTTGGGGATGTTTCCTGCTGCCTTGATTCTAACTCACATTAGCACTAGAAGGCAAACACAGTAGTAAAGACTTTGAGAATTAACAGCTTCTGAAACTTAATGTGTTCATCTGATCGGAGAAGACAACTCTTTCAACAAAGCTGAAGCTGACTTTAATTGCAATATCATGTAGTCGCCAAGTTGATAATCTTTCATGTCCATGATTAAGCTCTCTAGTGTTGAGTTTGACACAGAGGTCTGCAGGCAAGTTCATTAAAAATAAATGACTGAACATTTTAAGGGCCAGAGACAAAGAAAAGTAGGAGATTCAAAAAAATACATACCTTGGATTAAATAATTAAATTAGACAGTGAATATTTTCCTTCACCCTTTAAACACAATGTCATTCTACAGGGCTTGAAGGAATTTAAGTAGATTGTGCTTTTGTGCGGGTCAGGAGAAGAGAGGAAATACATACAGAGTAGTTCAAAACCACTTTGTTACTTTACTCTAGAACTGGGACCCAATCCTACCCTCCTTAAAGGCAATGGCAAAACTATTATTGACTTAATTAGGCACGAGATTGGACTCATAGTGTTTTCCAACACAAGGAATGAACTCTGCAAATTATTAGAGATAAAATTCCCAAATAGTTAGAAAATAAAATAGTGAACTGTATGCACATTTAAAGGGCACTTTTGGGGAGCTAAAATCTTTTAAAATACAATTATTAGTAAGGCTATAATTAGGTCACGGAACCTGTGACTTCCATTGACCTCCGTGACATTTTCTGCCCTGGGGCTGGAGCTCCCAGCCAGTCCCACCCTCGCAACTCCAGCCTCCAACCTGGTAGAAGGACCCTGTGCAGCTGCCTAGCCACGGCCAGTGGACCCTGAATCTGAGCAGTCACTGTGGGTGGCCAGTGGCTGGGGGACCCTGAAGCTACCAGCTTCCTGGAGTGAGGGGACTCCGCAGCAGCCTAACACCAGGGGAGGGGAGGGCCCAGACCTCCCATGCACTGTATCAGTGCGGGACCAGGGAGCTCCAGCAGCAGTGGGTGCTGAACCCACCTCCCCTTTCTGTCCAGGATGTTTTTAATGAACGTCAGGGACAGGTCATGGGGAATGTGACTTTTTGTTTGTTTTCCATGATCTGTCCCTGACTTTACTAAAACTATTTTGTGACAAAAACGTACCTTAATTATTAGGTCTGAATGTTGATAAGAGAGTCATGGATACAGAAAGGTACAAAAATATGTATGTGCAGAACCATATCTTATTTCTCCAGGCTGGTCAATATGTGCAATATTGCCTCTGAAACATATTTAAATCAAAGTCTCAAATGCCACAGATTCCCACACATTCTGGTATTAATATAAAACATTTCAGCATCCAGGTTAGTCTGTATTGGTCAAATATCTTGGGGCACAACAGAGATGATTGGTTAGACAGATCTACTAGTATATAAATTGAAAATGGGAATAGTATTACAGAACAAGAACAAAATTGCTCATTTCTGGGCAAGATTCTTATCTTGGCTACAGTGGTCATGATTAAAAAGATAACTTGCTTGAGTTGTACTCCATTTGTAAGGATTCCCTTTCAAACTAATGGAATAGTTCATAGTGGAAAACATTTTTTAATGGAAATCTTTATATTGTTCTGGAGTAACCAATAAGGTCAGTGGAGTTGTTCCGCTTTTATATCTATGAAAATTAGATGAGAATCTGACCCAGAGATGAAACACAGTGAAAAAATTCTCTGAAATGAAAAGGCTAATTTGTTCTTCTCTAAGGTAGTGGTGATGGAAGTTAAAATAGTCCACAAATCTCAGCTTCAGTATAGGAGGTAAAATGATGTGCCTAGGTCTCCTCAAGAGACATGCCAAATGATAAATGTGGGGAAGCTTCCATTGCCCATGCTGTAACTAGAGAGGATTGACATTTCTAGGCCTCTCAATCCAGTGCATTGCACAAAAATTCACACACATGTAAAAAGAAAAGGATTTTTTTTTTTTTTGGCTTAAAGAAAGAATCAATGAAGGCCCTAATTCACCATGCTGCCTATGTGGGCAAACTCCTGTGAGCCTACAGAGTCCATGAAATGTAATGGAGTTAACTATGGGCACAGGGATCCAGCCAGATGACGCACCTTGAAGGATCAGGGCAAAAAATCAGTGTATAAAGATAGTACATTTGCTTGAGTCCACTCTCAAAAACATGCTGCAGAAAGCTGCAGTTGTATGAACAACTATGATTCTGCTCCATAACTTGACCTCATCTCCTGTGGCAGTGTTTTTTTAAAAACTTTTTTTAAAAAAAGTTTAAATATGAGAGCATCTTGCAAGCAAATTTAGTCTCTGCAAATGTCTTGCTTGTGCAAACTGCTGCCTGCCTAGCTTTGTTGCTCAAACAGTAATAGTATTTCCTTGGGATTCATATCTTGCAGCCAGACATATTCTGGGTATTTAACCTGCATTGTGTTTTATTTAAAATTCAAACTCCAACACTTACTAAAATGGAAGCTATGCTCTGCCATATTCAGCTCTCTTTTTCGATAAGTTTTGAAATGCCAGAATTTGAGTATGGTTGATCAACAATTAGCATATTTTAGATTTAGTTACATTAAAGATAATGATCTAGCAAAGTATTGTTCATATGTGAGGTTTGGGTACAAGAAGCTTTCACTACAAGACAGGCAATTAGTCTTCAAGCATACCATGTAGAAAACGGGTGTTCTGTGGCACACACATCGGTGGCATCCGTAATTA
The DNA here is from genome assembly GCA_007922305.1 of Dermatemys mawii. NCBI lineage: Eukaryota > Metazoa > Chordata > Testudines > Dermatemydidae > Dermatemys > Dermatemys mawii. The sequence continues at coordinate 505,765 of ML677357.1, read as the reverse complement.
TACATCCTTGTTACACAGCATTATAGCACAAGGATGGGGAAAGATAATACATTTGGAATTTTCAGTCTGAAATAGATGGATGTCTTTATAAGTGTCTGTTGCTTCTCAGGACATCTCCTTATATATAATGAACATCCCATCATTAGGATCTTTGTGAAGTGTGGCCTAAAATTAGCGATAACTATCTGCATTTCTGAGCTCATTGTAAAATGTAAACTCTGTACGTGTTTTAAATAAGTACATTTTTTTCTGCCCAAGATGAAAAAATAAAGGCATACCCTCTTCAGATTTGACACTCGCCTATTGTATAGCTCAAAAAGTTGCTGCTCATTCTATATTCTGCCATTTGATGCCTGACAGATGCATTTGTTATCTGGGAGTAATTTTGTTTTCAAAATGGTGTTTATTTAGATTTAACATAAAATGTCACATCCAAATATAACAAATCCATATAAAATTCTAAATATATTGAGTTATAATGATGGCAAGTGTATACCCACTTCTGTTAGAGAAAAATCTTCATAGCATATAAATATACCCCTGTGTATGGTTTTATTCTAATGTGTTAACAATTCATCTTGGAATTTGAGGGTTCACAAGTACCAGATTAACAAAGCATGTCATGGACTTGATCCAATCTGTGTTCAAGGTTTTTGTATTTTTTCCTTCCATTTCACTGTCTATTTTTACTGTGTAATTTTAATGTAACAGTTACTATCAGATTTAGTGTTGCTTATCCATACATGATTTTTAATGCTAAAGATTAGTCTGTATACATATGATACACAAACACACAGATAATGACCTGAGGCCCTATGCCCACTAAAGTCATTAGGGAAAATTCCTTTGATTTCAATGAAAGTCGGAACAAGTGCTAAAAAGTGGACCAAATATGAATATAGCTGGATCTAAGTAGATGAAGACTAGTGATCACTGATATAATTTAATACTTTTGATGAAATTGCTGCATGTAGCAGGTGATTTGTCTTCACTGATTGCCTCCACAGTTCTTTTGTGTTGGCAGGGTAATGAAATGTACAAGAATATTACCCATTCAGAAGGCTCAGGCAAACAGGTAACGTGGAGGGAAGTGTAACATAATTTACACATGTCCATGAACCAAAACGCAGCTAGGAGGTCTAATTTTAAACCTGTGGGTGAACACTTTTCACAGAGTAATCACTCTATATCAGACCTATCTGTCCTCGTCCTGAAAGGACACCTGGACAACACTTTCAAAATATGAGCTAAACACTAAATCATGGACTGAATAGAGACACTAGATTTATGGCTTATTATATCAATCTATAACCCCTTAAAACTCCTCTGCCCTGCTGCCTTTTGACCCACCTTTCCTTTCCTCCCTGTGATTGCAGGTGTGTTAAAATGGACCACTTCACCTTGAATGTTCCATTGAAATATATGTTAGCTATTTATGACAAACAATCGGTTCCGTCTTGTATTTAGCTGTGATGCTCTGAGTACGGCCAGGTCTACATTACAGATCTCTAAAGATATAACTGTGTCACTCAGGGAGAACAAATACAATTGACTGTGCACCAACCTGCTTTCTTTCTTCACAAGAGTTCACGTTCCTGATCATGGTGCATGTTAATTTCTTGGCCCAAATAGACCTGTTGCTCAGCTTATTCTATTATGTCCTCCAAGGACAAATCAACAAGACAACATGTGCCAGCCTCTTGAACAAAAAGTTGTATAGCAGTGAAACATGGGTGCTGACAAAAACAGAGGAGCAGCAACTGTTTGTCATGGAGAGGGCGATGGAAAGATGAATTCTGGGAATTTCAATCCTCAACTGAGTCCCTCACTGTGGACATAAATATAATATAATGTCCTTACTGCCAGAGTAGTATAAAAGAACCTTGTGCAGGTACGGGCACTAGTATTTTAATACCCATATCCACTCTGATTACACTCTTGTAACTCCCCTTTCCCCCCTGGGTACCTTGAGAGCAGGCTACACTCACCATTGTGCCTGGGCACCTGATGATGTTCACATTAAAGAAGATCCTGAGTTTCCCAGTGGTGATGCTGGATAGGTGGGAAGCCTCTGTTCACCACTCCACTGCAGTCCTTTTACTCTTAAAGGAATTTAAAATTGGCAATGCCTCCACCTGGCTGGCTCCTGTACACAGCCACTGGCGCACCGTGTGAACCTCCAGGAATAAACCTGTTCTAATACACCCATGCCACAGATTATATTACTAACTCAAAAATACCAATAATAAATAATATGTATCTGTTATACTTCAATTAGAGTTAACACACCTTTATTTAACAACTTAAAAAAATCAAGGTATAACAAACTAAGATATGTGTCACCGCTATTTTAAATCCACAGGGGGCAGTTGAATAAAATCAATTAACAAATATAGGATACTCTAATAAATGAAATGTAGCTAACTAGCATTTACACTGACACTGTTTACCCGACCCCACAGCGTACGCTCCTCTGGTTTCGGAGTCCTAGATGCTTGCATTGGCGCACTTCAAGATCTGCAGCTGAAGATAGCTCTCTGTTGGTTCAGTGTGTCAGTCCAGCCAAGGTAACAAGCTGCACAACTCCTCTGACGACTGGAGCTGGTCTCACCAAATATAAGCAGCTCTGGGTCCTGGTTCAGCGGGAACATCACTCGGCCTCTCCTCAGGCTCAGTCTCTCTTCTATGCCCCTTCCCTCGCAAGTACTTTCCCCAAACAACTGTAGGAGATCCCCACAGTTCCTTTGCTGCAGGCCCCCCTCAGTCAGTTCCAGGCACAGCAGTAGTCTCTACCCTGGCTCCAGTGAAGCTACCAACAACCTCTGAGGCTCCCTGCTCGATCAAAGCCACAGCAGGCTCTTGGCAGCAGCTTCTGATTTCCTAGCAGCAGCTCCTGGTATGGACAGTGCTCCACACCAGCAATCTCATGCTCTTCCTTAAATGGTGTTCACTCCTCTCTGCCAGCATTGCCTCTTTCCCCAAGACACCATGGGAGCTGTAGTCTGTAAGGCTAGCTTGCAGCATGCAGGATCTTCCCTTGGAACACTCCCAATAAAGTTCAGGGGCCCCTCTAGTAAACAGTGCCTACTCTCTATTTACCCTTCTACAAGAAACCTCCTTCCTATTATAAATATATCCTAGTAATAAATCCATTTCATATCACTCCCTTTGTTTCTACACTAGCCTCTGTAGTACCCTCAGATGGCAAAGAGCTCAGTTTTCCATTTCATCTGCATAACAGACTATATTTCCAGCTTTACGGTAATCCCAATACCATTTTGGACAGCAGTTTAGTACGAAATAAAAAGGAAAAAGTGCACTCTACTGATCTACCAATATCACTTCCTACAGTACATACATTTCACCTGAAATTGTCCTATCCCTGTCTTGTCGCTGATCATTAAGGGCCTCAGCCTGCTGAAGTCCATGGGAAAAACAACTTCAGTTTACATCACACAAATCAAGATCTACCACCTGGAAAGCAAGTACAAATGCTTCTACACTGTGGTATGTAGTTACAGAAGTGTCCTATTTGGACATGGCAATTTAAGGCACCTTTCAGTTTCTGGAAGTGCCTTAGGTTGGTGATTCAGTGTATCCCATTTCCAATCCAGATTCTCAGCTAGTACATATTGGCACAATGCCATTGACGTCAATGGTGCTATGCCTATACCTACCAGCTGAGGAACTGACCTGTTGTCTTTTATTAAAAAGTTAGTTTTATTTAATTATATTCTAACACAGAGGGGTTTTTTTCCCCTCTCTTTGCAATGGGAAGCAACTCAGCTTTTAAAACTCCATTGCCATGGAAACATGTCAACTTGTTCTTTTGTATCCAAAGCACTTTTTAGAACACAGTTAGATTTGCCTCTTGGACAGCTGGGTCAGCAGGGGCCAAGGCTGCGGGTGCGAGGTCTAAAGACTTTTTTAAATTTCAAAATGCTATTAAAAATTATATTTACAAGGTTACAAAATTTCTTCAGCTGTTCCTTTTTACATAGTGAAATAAGCTGAAATACTGTTCTTCCTGGAAACTCTGCCAAGTTCATAGCATTAAAGAACAAAATGTCTATGTGTTGGCATTTGATCAACATCTCTAATGCACTTAAATATTTAAATGGGACTGCAGATTTTGAGAATGTCTCTCTCCTATCAGGGTATGTGTGGATTATAATGTAGTCAAGTAAAAGAATATTGATTTAATGAAGTTACCCTTGCAATAACAAGGACTAGATCTAACTCTTGAAATATCTGACACTGGCCAGAGGCTTTTAAAAAAAATGTATTCCTCAGCAGTTCCAGTCCTTAAAATGGTTCATGTGTAACAGAAGAGAAACCTTGTAGAAATTAAATTTATACTGATTAAGTTGACCAGACAGCACATCTGAAAAATCGGGACAAAGGGTGGAGGGTAATAGGAATCTATGTAAGAAAGACCCCAAAATCAGGATTGTCCTTATAAAATTGGGACATCTGGTCACCCTAATAATGGCCATCTAAGTGAAAGAAGTTGAAATATACTCACATAGTCTAGTAATTATGTGTTCCTGCAAACTTTCTATCAGTTAAAGACTTCAGTTTGAATGATTTTTCAATGCAATCCATTCAAGACCAAAGATTTGTTTAAGGCCAGAAGAACATGTCTGAAATTTTGTCTGATTAATGCCCTTTGCAAAAGTTTTCATCACCTTCACATGCATTCTCATGTTCTTCTTACAGGAAAACTTATTCTGCAATGTATTTGGAATGAAGTAATGCCAGTAAAGCCATTTTCAATAAATATTATCCAACATTAATGAAGCTGGTATTTAGTAATCCTCTTTTTCTGACTGAAATTAAACTATAGATCCTTAGAAATAGGTTTTCTAGTTAATAACAGAAGCTACAAAAGCAGGCTGGGCTAATTTTGTTTGACTGTCCCAGCCAAAGGTCAAGGTTTTCCTTTTAAAGATAGTTCAGTACCAAATGTTTTAGAATTTTAAAATTACGTTTACCCTCACTGCTTATAACTATTTCTTTTAAGCTTGAAGTTGGAATCAAACTCCTGTCCCAAATACTTTTTCATATATATACTGAGAGTTTTTTATTACAGGGTTGCAGATCAGGAGATAATAGCATACAGCAAAATCATCTGTCTAGTTTTTGGTTTTCTGAAATGTTTCCTGAATTGTTCTTTTTACTTTTCCAGAACCTCAAATTATTACAGAAATAAGGTAACAATGCCTATTAATGTCATGAGAAAGCTTTCAAATCCCCAACAAGCATAGTGGTAGAAATAGCTCATGGAGAATGAACAAGTAAAATTAGCAAAGCTAAAAATATTAAGCAACAACCAAAGTAGATGTAAAAGAAATAATGAAGGAATTAATCTGACAATTGTTCATTAACACCAGAAAACTAGGGTTGATTTTTTTTCCTAAGATCAAGGGAACATTTAATTATATACACAACAACAACAACAACAAACTTGTTTTGTATTTATTTATTAACAAATACTGTTCAACTATCAACTACTGTGTCAACTGTACTAAAACCAGGCATTTATGTAAAGAGAAAATAATCTAATACTACTTCAAGCAACAAATGAAAAACAACCCTTTTTTAATATACCCCACACAGGAAACAATTTATGAAAAAGATGCGTCTCTCATTCTCCAAAAGAAGTCAGGCATACCCTTTGAGGATGCCTTCAAAGAAAAACCTGCAAGCTCAGCCATGGGACTGAGAATAACCATTGCAACCTATTTCAAGGCCAATGCATAAGAAATATTGGGTCTCCCAATCTTGCTCACATCTCTTTAAGAGCCAAATCCTGCTTCCAATCTCAGAACTTCACATTACTTAATAGGAGTAGAGTCAGGCCCTAAATATTTGTAACTTTGCAGTTCCTTAAAGCAATTGGAGCTGCTGTTTCCCTTCTGGAAGGTACACAGATGATTTGTAAAATATGAGATTAGTGAGACAAGATATTTGGCATTGTGCTCCAGCGGGAAGGATGTAGCATGGGGATTCAAAGCTCTGCCTGCTGGAAGGCACTGCACACAGAGGACTTTCAGAAACGTAAAATCTGTTTGCTACTCAGTTGAATTAATGACACATCTTTCATGCTGGAGTTGCTCTTTCTTAAGTTTACCCAAGTCCCACACTTATTAATGTTGGGGACAGATCCTCTGGTGCATGGTATGTGTTTTAAGCTGCTCTTTGGCAGATTCTAACATGGCTGGGGCTGCACAGCGGAGATCCAGAAGACAAAATAAAGAAATAAACGTAATTGTGTCTATTTAAACATGTGTTGTCCAATAATTTCTTCTAGGTATGGAAGATAAATTTTTATACTGGTTCAAGCCTTACACAGCATTCCTGCTAATAGTATTGCTGTTCCATGTCTCCTTCTCTGGAGAACAACAGACAAATGGGAAGGTGTTTTTTTCCCCCCATTTTAAAAATGTTCTAGCCTTCCCATTGGTCCCCACTCTTTGGTCAGGTCCCAACTCCTTTTCTTTTACCTGTAGACTAGTTAACCCTTTACAGGTAAAGCAAGCAGAGAACAGACATCAAGAGGGATTTTACAGCTAACTGGCTAGCTGGGTGTCCATCAAAGGGAGTTACTCCCCCTTTCCCCCACTTCATATATCACAACACCAAAATGAGCAACCCAAATCAATGTGTTAGCAGTTTAGTCAACCTCCTAGTTCCAAATACAAATGATCTAATTTGGAGGGCCAGAAATCTTAATTCCACACAAACCCCATCCAGATAAAATCCTACTCACAGGTCTAACTGATACCTGTTGTAAGGGGCACCCCGGGTGGCTCTTTTCCACCAGTCTGCTTCAGTATAGAGAGACCAACTATACTAGGTCCCACTCTAATGTCCTCTACTATGGTATCATCTCTGCCAGCTAGCTCAGGATGCTGTGAAATCATGTCAGTGTTGCCACAGGCTGTCAGGTCACTGCACAATAAGGTCTGTACAATTGATGGTCCAGTTAGGCCTTACTGCAAAGTCAGCTCTGAAACACTGGCCTGGTCCAGTCACACAAGGTCACTCTTCACAGAACACAGAATCTCCCAGGAGGGAACACAGAGAAAACAGAACCCTCAGGCAGACTTCTTGCTGTGGCATAGCACTCTTGATCTCTAGAACTGAATCCTTCCCCATGGTAGACCTTGAATTTCACTCCCATATCAAAGTCCACTGTCTGTAAGTTCATGGTGACCCTCTCAGAGGGGCTATCCTGCACAATTTATATGCCCTTTTATGAGTACTATAATCATAATCGATTATTGTTTGCACAATCAAAACACTAATTCTAACTAAAGCAACACAATTCAGAAAGCGGCATTATGGGTGAGACCATTAAATTTAATGTAAATGAAACTGGCCAGAGCTGATTTTTCCTCTCTTTCACTATAGAGGGAGCAGAGAGTTCTGTGCCTCTAAATCTTCTGGCCCTGGAGTTTGCATTTGGATGCCTGAGGTTAGGCACCTAGGGCCATATTTCTCAAGGTAATTAGGCACCCAAAGAGAAGTACCAAGTATGCCTAGGCACTTTTGAAAATCCCACTGAAAATCTGCATCTTTAGGGACCTAAATATCCTTAAAAATCTGTCCCCAAAGCCATATTTAGGTATTACATAAAAGTGGCCTGATTTTTAGACATGCCGATTAACTACAATTCTCACTGACTTCAACAGAAAATGAGTGCTCAGCAACACCTCAGAAAGACAATCAGCGAGGTGCCCAGTTACATTACAGATTAAAATGCTTAACAGGTTAGAAAATGCTGCCCTTAAACTTTGGTCCAAAATCATACTTAGTGTCACATTACTGGAGTTACCTTAGGGAAGCTTTTCGCTCTTTGTGCTGAAAAAATAGACAATCATGTAAGATTTTAATGGCTGAATGCCCCAAATTCCAGGATATATTTTCTCCAGCACATTATCATTAACAGATTCTGTGTTGGCTTGTGGAGTCTAGCTGAAAAGGGGCTTAATAATTCTCTAAAGGCCCTTTGAGTTTTATCCCTTTGCTAATGGTGGAAAATTCTCTGTCTAAGCTTTCCACTCTTCATTTTCATACCCAGAAGGACTGATAAATTCAGGATTTTCTTTACTGTTGCTCATATTTTTAATGCAGTTCTTTTTGAATGGATAAAATACAAGTAGGTTCTCAAGAAGAAAACCCAAACTACACATCCCTGTTCATCCTTCCATCACGGCTACCTGGCTGTAACATTCAAATCGCAACATTGCAAAGGAGATGCAGTGGCAAAACCCATGTGTTTCACTCACCTTAATGATTGGAATTAATTTATAGATTATAGACATGCGATGGTCAAAAATTTTCCATCAAAAATGTTTTATGATAGAAAATTTGGTTTTTGATCAAATGAAAAATTTAAACTTGTCAAAAATCATGCACCTCCAAACCAAAAAGTTTTGGTAGGAAATTATGCCATGGTTCCTCACAGGGGTTGTAGTTTAGCTGTTTCATACCTATATTTGTCTTTAAGAGCTAAATTCCCCAGTTGTAATACATCTCCAGTGATGCACAATGGCCAAAAAGTCCCATGATGCACTGCTGTATCCGAGCAAAAGAGGTGGCTATCATATCAGACCTAATCCTCTCAGGAGACCTGGTCCATAGAGGAGAAAGAAGACATAAGCTGCCTAGTCAAAACTCCCAAGAGGCACCATGACAGCATTTCTGGATCAAAGTGTTCAGCCAAATTTTTTTCGCCCCCAAAATATAACCACTTGTACTACAGGTAGATATTATGACACACTGAATGATTCGGTCATAATGAACCAAGAAATATAGGTACAGGACCACAAAAACAGATAGAAGATAAATTTAACACTTCCATAGAAACTGAAGTATTTTCTTAAGAAAAAAAAATAGTGTCATCAATGTGGAAATACCAAAGAAAGAAAGAAAGAAAGAAAGGAAAAGAAAAATTAATTTTCCCATTTCTTGGGTTGTTTTTGAACCTACCAAAATGTATTTTTTCCTGCAGCCTGTTATATAAGAACCAGATCTAGGGAAAAGTAAACTCTGCCATTTCTTAATATGTCTACCTTCATCAAACCAACCACTTTTACAGGATCAACTGCTCACTGCTAGCTGAACGGTGCTTGGAGGAAGGCTGATACTCTGTGATCAAAGAGAAGAATTTCAATTGTTTTAATCTTGTAGATTTCCATTCCTTTTGATGTTTTTGTTCTGTCTTTGTTAGGCATTATTTATACTGGTAGTATGTTGTTTGGTTCAGAGTATGCTTATTTCTACAGAGCAGTAACACAACCTATGGTAAATTTCCCCTGTAACTAACAGACTATGCTTTCTCTTCTTTTTAAAGAATGCATTTGTATTTTGTTCCTATTATAATGTTTTAAAGTCAAATCACCAGTTAGTTGTCTTTTTAAAGTCAACATCTGACCCTCTAATTGCAGTGTGTTTGTTTAGTTACTAGGACACATTTCTCAGCTAGGCTGTGATATTTCCCCTTAGACTTCATCTGGAGGCTGTGCAAGATATTGCTTTGCAGCATATGCTGGGATTCTTAATGGGGATTTCCATGCAGTTTACATAGCAATTAATTAAAAACTAGGCAATTTTCATAGCAACTGTTCATCACACAAGCTCCAAGTGGCATTTATTTTGTTCTAAAAGCAGACACATGTAGTTTGCATTAAGCAATTTCCTCACCTTTTTTCTTTATTTTTATGTGAACCAACTGTATGTGTAACAAATCTAAGGGCATTCCATGAAACAGGCATTAAAGCTTTAGTACTGTTTTTATATAATGTAACGGGCCCTCCCTCCACCACTCCTCCTCATTGCAGGTGGGAGTAGTTTAAGGGAGATGGAAGGTGTTCTTTTGATTGCCAGGTCTAGGAAAGGTAGACACTGCTGCATGAATGCTCTGGCTACATTAGTGTGTGGGATTTTTTACACAGCATGGTCGTACCTCTTTCTTTTGGATATCGCTGATGCCACACAGTGGCTGATGATCATTTCAACATATGCCAGCCAAGAGATGCAGAGTATACCAAGCAGCTGCCAAGTTGAAATAGGCTGTAACCTGCAGGAGAAGAGCCAGAGACAGATGGAGGCCTCACGGGAAGAAGTGAACAAAATAATTACAATAGTCATCCACATGTGGAGGAGACCAGGGTACTCAGGGAGGAATTGAAACAGGAATGTTTCCTGCTCAAGTACCAAACAAGATACTAGGGCAGAAGTTTATGGTGAGCCAGAAAGAACCTAAACTGGATAACAAGATGAATGGGGAAACTCACCTGATGCAGTTTGAAATAGCAATTGAGCTGAACTGTTGCTCAGAGGAAGAGAAGAGGAAGTATTTAGCCATGAGACTGACTGGGAAAACACTTCCAATTCTTCCCTCCATCAGTGGCGATGGGGTTTGCAATTACTCTGCTATCAGGTCTGGGATAAAGAAAGAGCCAGAAGTGGCCTCCATCCAGTTCTAGACACAAAGGAGAGGGACAGCTGAGGTGATTACAAGTTTTTCTATCGATGGTGGGAGGCTGGCACACCAAATTTAGGTACTAAAGTATCTGAGAGGGGCAGTATAATGGGTCTCCCCTCACCTCCCTGGTTAAGGTGTATGTGGTTATTTCCTGAGAAAGCGACTGGGGAAATTGAAAGTGTAACAGTGTTTTTTTCAATGGGTGGATGAAGCACCCTGTCTCCAGATAGAAGGGAGGCAGGTACTGCTGTATGAGGGCTCTGGCTGCTCATTGGATCATTTTGATAATGTGAATTTTTGTGACAAGGATACCTCATGTGCTACAATATTATATCATGAGTCAGAATATGAACAGAAGGTAAACAATGCAATCTGAGAAAACCACGGGGTGAAGTGTGTGGCAAGGAAATTCTGTAACATATACATATGCAATTCACTGCTCAGCATGTGTTATGAGACCATCTTACCTGATCCAAAGAAGACATGAGTGTATCATTGGCCATGCCCATAGAGTCTGACGCTTTAGCTATAAAGAGTCATGGTTTTAGCTTGTGGGGTCCCTGAGTCAATCCACAGAGTTAACTAAGTGAGAAAGGATGGTCTAGTGGTGAGAGCACTAATACGGCACTCAGCTTCCTTCTGTGCCACAGACTTCTTATGTACTTATGGGCAAATCACTCAGGGCAGGTCTACACTTAAAAAAACTGTAGTAATTTAGTTAAGAAACTAGCACATATATAGGAGAGCTACTTCTGTTGGTATAGTTAATTCATGTCCACGAGAGGAGGATGTGGACACTCCAGCCCTGAGTCTCCCTGCCCAGCCTCCCCCTTCACAGAGCGAGGGCTTGAGGATGAGAAAGCAGCAGGCCCTGCTGTGCCAATTCCCCCTCCCGGTGGGCTCGGCTCCAGCTCCCCGCCGAGGGTCCCTCCTGTCCAGTCACCCCCCCGCCCCTCCCAATGCTGGTGAGTTGAAAAGGTGCCACTTTTGGAATTCTGGGTTCAGGGGGAGTTGCCAATCCTGATTCTAGAGACTATTCTATTGTATGCAAGCCTAGAGACTGCTCCAACCTATGCTAGGGCCAACACAGATAAGCCTGGAGAATCCAGGAGTCATAATAGCTCCCTGACATTCCCCCCATCTGTCTTCTGTTCTCCTGTACCAAAGAGATCAACACACAAAGGAGATGATGGGGCTAAAATTCTGAGCCTTTCAAAGTTTATCCATCGAAACTAGACGGACTTTCACACAGAAGCTAGAGGATTGTGACTTTTCAGACATCAAAGTTCTGTCCCATACCCATAAAGATATGAAAGTTAAAACAAATTATCTTTAGAGTTATGCACAGTTAGTAGGGCAGAAAATTCAGAGAGAAAACTAAAATCATGAGAATCAACACACAACAAGAAACAATAACACTCTCTGGGATTGACATAGAAGAAGTCTGACACTTCACGTATCTTGGCAGCATCATAAGCAAAACAGGTGGAACAGACAAATATATTAAAGCCAGAATAGCAAAGGCCATATATGCCTTTTCAACCCTAAAGCTTATCTGGAGAAACAGAAATCTTACCCTACGAATTAAACTTTGAACATCTAACACCATTGTAAAGTGTCTTAATATATGATGCTGAAACTTGCGGGGTCTCATCAAGACTTTACTATCTAAATTTCAAGTTTTTTAAAATACTGTCATAGACAAAGCCTTAACATCAGATGGTCAGAAACAAATTACAAATGAAGAGCTTTGGAGGAAGACAAATAGAAACTGATAGGACAGGAAATGGACTGAAAACAGACAGGGCTATGACACACACAGAGAAAAGGACTGAACAATATAGCAAGATAAGCATTGGTCTGGAATCCCAAAGGCAAGACACAAAGACAATTTGGAAGTACCTAAGAGAAGCAGAAATGAAAGTTATCAGAATGACATGGGTAGAAACTAAGACTGCAGCAAGAGGTCTTCAAAGATGAAATTCAGCAGTGAAGGCCTTATGTTCCACATGGAATAAAGAGGCAGTGATCCAGTAAGTAAGTCATTACAATATATAGATGAAATTAAATGTATCTGAACATTTAGAAATCTCTCTGTTTTTTATAATTTTTATAAAATGCACCTTGTGCTATGGCTTTGAACTCCAAAGTTGAGCCGGAATTTTTGCTGACTACTTCAACTGTAGCATTATAAATAGCAACACTCTAATAAGCATTCAAACACATCCTATCAACCTACACCCCTTAGCAACAGCCGTTGAATGTACTATATGCACTATATCCTCTTTATATGTGGCTCACATGGGAATGTATTGAAAGATAACAAAGGAAGCTTATGAAGGCCAATATGCCTATGGTTATGGTAAAAAACTTTAAGACAATCTGATAAATTTAGCTTCACTTATGCATCTATATGTTTGGAACTTTTCCTTTGAATTTTTATGTTCAAAATTCAAGTTGCACTTTGAAGATGAGAACATCTTTATCATCTGACTAGATCCATTTTTGATCTTGTCACAGAGTTGATGCTGGGAAAAGGGAACATTATGCATAAGACAAATGGAGGGAAAGTGAAGAGTGAATCAGAATAGCAACGTCCGGTCCAAGAACTCAAAGTATTCTTCATCTAGATTTTACAGAGTTCTTCCTTTTTCATAAAATCCTCTAGTCATGTATAAAGGGCAAAGAGACTAATCCATTATGCAAGTCCCTCATTTAGAGGTAGATAATAGGAAAAAAAATAACTTGGAGGATAGCAGACATTTACTAATAGTCACTTGCTGCTCTTTAGTAAGTTCACTCCCATAGGAAACATTCCTTTAAAATATGTTTTAAAAAACCACAAAATACATTTAAACATTTTAAAATATATGAACATAAGTCATCTCATCTTAATACATGGAGACTTATTGAATTATCACTGTTACTTGCTTACTTGAAAAGACTGGCTCAGTGTAAAAGTCTGAAAGAAAAGACATTTTCCTCTCCCTGAATAAATGATAAGGGTAGCCAACTTGTGAAAAACATGACATAGAGCCAAATTGTCTCAGGCATGGATTATTTTCACATCCAGTAGGGAACAAAAACACCAGCAGGCTTAGACTCAGAGTTTCTTTTTGATTGTTCCTCAGAGGTGGTGTATGAAGATTATTAGGGGTTTAGTTCCCAAAACCTATGGATCCTCTTCCAGAGACTAAAGACATCCATGATAAAATACAGGCAGGGTCTGATCAGAAACAGTCAAATAAAAAAAAGTCACATTCAATTACATATGTAATGGCAGGCAGCTAAATGGAGACAAGTTTGTAAAGTGCTTATATACTAATGCTAGAAGTCTAAATAATAAAATGTGAACTGGAATACCTCATATTAAATGAGGATATTGATATAATAGGCATCACAGAAACTTGGTGGAATGAGGATAATCAATAGGATACAGTAATACCAGGGTACAAAATATATCAGAAGGACCAAACAGGTTGCTGGTGAGAGAGTAGCATTATATGCAAAAGAGAGCGTAGAATCAAATGAAGTAAAAATTGTAAATGAGTCAAACTGTACCATGGAATCTCTATGGATAGAAATTCCATGCTCTAATAATAAGAATATAGTGGTAGGGATATGTTACCGACCACAATGGTGATAGTGACTGTGAAATGCTCAGGGAGATTAGAGAGGCTATTAAAATAAAAATCTCAGTAATAATAATGGGGATTTCAGTTCTCTCCATATTGACTGGGTACATGTCACCTCAGAACGGATAAACAGATAAACAGATAAAGTTTCTTGATACTTTAAATGACTTCTTCTTGGAGCAGCTGTCCTGGGACCCAACAGAAGAGAGGCACTTCTTAATTTAGTCGTAAGTAGAGCATAGGATCTGGTCTAAGAGGTTAATATAGCTGGACCACTTGGTAATAATGACCATAATATAATTAAATTTAATATCATTGTGGCAGGAAAAACACCACAGTGGCCCGACACTGTAGAATTTAATTTCAGAAAGGGGAATTACACAAAAATGAGGTTAGTTAAACAGAAATTAAAGGGCACAGTGCCAAAAATGAAATCTCTGCAATCTGCAGTGGAAACTTTTTAAAGACACCATAATAAAGGCTCAACTTAAATGTATACCCTCAAAATTAAAAAAATATATAGTAAGGGAACAAAAAAGTGTCACCATGGCTAAACAACAATGTAAAAGAAGCAGCGAGAGGCAAACAGGCATCCTTTAAAAAGTAGAGTTAATCCTGTTGAGGAAAATGGAAAGAAGCATAAACACTGGCAAATTAAGTATAAAAATACAACTAGGAAGACCAAAAAAGAATTTGAGAAACAGTTAGCCAAAGACTCAAAAAGTAATAGCAAATGGTTTTTTTTAAGTATATCAGAAGCAGGAAGCCTGCTAAACAAACCAGTGGGGCCACTGGATGATCAAGATGCTAAAGGAGCACTCAAAGACGATAAGGCCATTGTGGAGAAACTAAATGAATTCTTTGCATCAGTCTTCACGGTTGAGGATGTGAGTGAGATCCCTAAACCTGAGCCATTCTTTTTAGGTGACAGATCTAAGGAACTGTCCCAGATTGAGGTATCATTACAGGGGGTTTTGGAACAAACTGATAATTTAAACAGCCATAAGTCACCAGGACCAGATGGTATTCACCCAACATTCTGAAAGAACTCAAATGTGAAATTACAGAACTACTAACTGTAGTCTGTAGCATATCATTTAAATCAGCCTCTTTACCAGATCACAGGAGGATAGCTAATGTGACACCAATTTTTAAAAAGGGTTCCAGAGGTGATCCCAGCAATTACATGTCTGACTTCAGTATTGTACAAACTGGTTGGAATTATAAGAGCAATATCATCAGGCATAGAGATGAACATAACTTGTTAAGAGGAGTCAATGTGGGTTTAGTAAAGGGAAATCATGCCTCACCAATCTACTAGAATTCTTGGAGGAGTCGACAAGCATGTGGGTCAACGGGATACAGTGGATATAGTGTACTTAGATTTTCAGAAAGCCTTTGACAAGGTCTTTCACCAAAGGCTCTTACACAAAGTAAGTTGCCACGAGATAAGGGGGAAGGTGCTCTCATGGTTGGTAACTGGTTAAAAGATAGGAAACAAAGAGTAGGTATTAACAGTCTGTTTTCAGAATGAAGAGAGGTAAATAGTGGTATCCCCCAACATTCTGTTCTGGGACCAGTCTTATTCAATAGGGGTAAACAGTGAGGTGGCAAAATTTGCAGATGATACAAAATTACTAAAGATAGTTAAGATCTACAAAGATCTACAAAAGGATCTCTCAAAACTGGGTGACTGGGAGCAAAATGCCAGATGAAATTTAATGTTGATAAATGCAAAGGCACATTGGAAAGCATAATCCCAACTATGCATATAAAATGATGGGATCTAAATTAGCTGTTATCACTCAAGAAAGAGATCTTGTAGTCATTCTCTGAAAACATCCACTCAATGTGCAGCAGTAGTCAAAAAATCGAACAGAATGTTGGGAATCGTTAGGAAGGGGATTTAAAATCGGACAGAAAATATCATATTGCTTCTATATAAATCCATGAATACTGTGTGCAGATGTGGTCACCCCATCTCAAAAAAGATATATTAGAACTGGAAAAAGTTCAGAAAAGGGTAACAAAAATTATTAGCGGTATGGAACGGCTTCCTTATGAGGAGAGATTAATAAGACCGACTTTTCAGCTTGGAAAAGAGATGGCTAAGGGGATATATGATTAAGGTCTATAAAATCATGAATGGTGTAGAGAAAATAGATAAGGAAGTATTGTTTACTATTTCTCATAACACAAGAACTATGGGTCACCAAATGAAATTAATAGGCACCAGGTTTAAAACAAAAGGAAGTGTTTCTTCTTGCCAGAAGATGTTGTGAAGGGCAGGATCATAACAGGGTTCAAAAAAGAAGTAGATAAATTCATGGAGGATAGCTCCATCAGTGGCTATTAGCCAGGATGAGCAGGAATGATGTCCCTAGCCTCTGTTTGCCAGAAGCTGGGAATGAGCGATCGGAGATGGATCATTTGATGATTACCCGTTCTGTTCATTCCCTCTGGGGCACCTGGCACTGGCCACTGTCTGAAGACAGGATACTGGGCTAGATGGACATTTGGTCTGACATAGTAGGGCCATTCTTATGTTCTTATGTAAAGGCCATATAATTCAGCAGTACTTCCTGGCACTCCATGTTCATAGCAGCAGACTCCTGTTGGAGACCAGTCAGGCCTATATTGTCCAGGACAATTTTGTAGCGCACCAGCAAACCTCTTCAGATGGAGTTTTCCTATGCAGTGAGGAAATTGGTGGAGGTTAATCCAATCTTGACCTTCTCAGCTTTAACTTACACTACACAAGAAGGAGAGATATATACTGTAAAGACCATCCATTCTCTCCTGCCCCTTTTTCCCTTCCCTCCAGTCTAATCTCTGCAGCTACTGGTTGCATTACCTGTCCACTTTTTAGTTCTTACAGAGGGTCTTCTGTGAAACAGGGGCATCCTTTTCTCATGCTCATGGATGTCTGCCCCATAATTTATGACACTGGCATTGTATGCTTGTATCACAAGCAACATCACATTAGTTTTTAACAAGATGGTGCCCACCTAGCACTAGGCTCAGACATAACAGTCATTAACAGATTGAATTTTATATAAATGGATGAGGACATTCACGGTGAGACAGACTTTCTAGCTCTTAAGCTTTCAGACTATTAGACTTAGCATAGGTACAGTATTTCCTTTAAAAAAATATTGTCTGTGTCACAAATAATATGGTCCCCTCACTCGGCACAGCATTATCTAAACATTCAAAAATATTAAACACAGAACGGAAATGCTTCTTAAGGTTGCTGTCCAGATCAAGGTAATTAGAACAGTGTAAAGTAATTAGACTCTTATGGTCAGATCTTTGAAGTCAATTTCCGTTTACAGCAGCTGTGGATCTGGTTTTA
This sequence comes from Dermatemys mawii, assembly GCA_007922305.1. Lineage (NCBI taxonomy): Eukaryota > Metazoa > Chordata > Testudines > Dermatemydidae > Dermatemys > Dermatemys mawii. The sequence goes on along the minus strand of ML677357.1, from coordinate 488,280 downwards.
TAAATCCCAACAATAGTTTTTTTTTGTAATTTTGATTAGTGCCAGTTTGTTCTGTGGACAGTCTGTGTAACCTTGTGAGTTTTCTGTAACCTAATTGAATTGTCAGATCCAAGTCTATCTCACAGGATAACTGTGCAAGTTCCAAGTTATTTTAGTTCATTTAAGTCAATGCCACTGGCATTTTGTGCAGCTTCCAAATTATTGCAATTTAATTATGCTGCCTTGCCCATGACACTGATGCCATCTAATATTGTTTGTCAACTCCATAACTTCCAAGGTCTTGTAATTAAAATGTAGTATTTTTTCTTGAAGTAAAATGAGGTCCTAACATGTTCCCCATCCACCCCCTATTATTCTGCGTGTGCAATTCAGGTATGAGACATACACAGATGATACTGGTTATTTAGGAAATAAAGTATTTTGTTTTTATGTAAAAATACACAATGCTCATATAAAGGTCAGGGTAGAAATGCACAGAGTAATGCTGCATTTTGTTTCACTGATAGCTTTCTGTTGTCAGCTTAAAAAGCCTCAGATAAACTATCAACTCCTCTCCAGGACAGAGATCTCTTTCTTGGTGTTTGCTTTGTGTTGATTCTGTACTGTTCTTTTAATTTTTAGACTAATTCGCCTGCACATAGAAGAAAATTGTGTTATCTTTGATTTCTATCTCCGATGCTTCCAGTCTAAAGAAAATACAGTGGGTTCTATTGTACCATTCATTCTGAAAAAGCCTTCTCTGCTCTGTGGAACAACTCATCTCAGCTTTGCAAATTGATTCTCCGCCCAAATCACAAGGAGAAAGGATATGATTAAGGTGTAGAACCAGGAGTCCAAATGTCTGGTTTTATCCCTAACTCTGCCAGTGGTTTGTTGAGTGACCTTGCACAAGATTGTGAACTTCTTCTCAACCCCTAAAGAAGATTGTTTCAGAAAAAGGTTGAAGGAAAGTGGTGGGGCATGCCATCCTGCCTGTGCTATGCCCATTCTGTGATAGGGGACTTTCCGGGGTTAACAGTCCAACATCTTTCACCTAATATGGGGAAGTATTGAGCTCTTCCAGTTTCTTTATGGCCACCTTCACTTGTGAAAGAAGCTTCAGATTCTGGGGAAATTGTTAAATTTGGCCTTTGCAAGGTAAAAATAATTCACCCCAATGTACCCTGCAAGAAGCTGCTCTCTCATCCATGGCTCTCAAGTCTCTAATTATTTCCTTTACTAAATCTTTTAAAAAGGAAAATTCCCACTGAAGTCAAGAATAAGGATTGGGCTCATTGCATAAAAGGTAAAAATGTTTTTCTGGAGTGTTGTGACCAGAGTGACATCGTTCTTTTCTGAACTGAAGATGCTTGCTAGTGAAGAGGAAAGGTAGTATCTGTGTATTCCTCCCCAAGAAGTTCAGGCCTCTGCAGCAGTGAGACAGTTGGGCTAAAGTAAGTATAGATCCAGAGTCTGAACCAATTTGAAGCCTAAACCAAACTGAAGCTTTTTTAAAAAACAGTTTTTATAACTTTTAAAAATAATTAGTTTTTTCCACCCCTTTATGATTTTGTGTTCTAGCCAGACCCAGAAATGGAAAATCCACAGAGCCACATTTTCAAACCTACGTTTCAAAGGCTAGGCTCTCACATTCATACTTAGGAACCTAAATAAAAGTGGCTTTGGAGGCCACAAGTGTTAAAAATGCTAAGCACCTTTGAAAGATCAGTCCATTTTTTAGATAGCTGCTTAGTTCAAAGCCTAACTTTTGGCACTCAGGTGTGATAATTGCAGCCATTATGTCCACAAGCAAGATGTACTGAAAAAATGCACAAGAAAGCTAACTTTCATCAGATTTTCAGCTCACTAGTATATCCCCAAGCATACTGGATAATTAAAATATTCATCCTGACTTCTGAAAATTTATCTCAACATCAGTAGCTTTTAATCCATTTCTTCCATCTACATACTATGCCTATATAAAAATAACAGCAATATCAAAAGCAAAAGCATTCACATTAAATGTCAACAACTGAAGCAATTATATGCAAAGAAAAGAATCCCCCATACATAAGGAGAACCCCCAATTATCAGACTTTTGAGGGTTACTTATCACTACTCATGCTAGCCTCAGTAGTACTACAAGATAATAATGGTTTGATCTTGGAGATAAAGACATAGGTCAGTTCCAGCTTAATGCACCAATATTTTATATTTTTAAAATATGGTTCTTTAATCCCAAGATATTTCTAGGATGTAAAAAGTGAGCACCTACTGTGTTTTCATGTTAATGTTTTATGCATGGCCAGAGAAGTGCTGATAAAGCATTCCCATGTATAAACTGGAAAAAAGCAGTAGAAAAAAATGTATTTCTATACCTCTTTAAAATTATCATAGAAAATGGCAGGTGGGTTTCAAGAAAACATTGCAGATAGGAGTAATATTTTTACTTTTGTCTCCCTGACAACTGATTTTTATTTTTTAAATGTGTGAAAAAATTTAATACTAATGAAACTGATGGACTAATTGTACTTGTGAAAGTCAGATGCAGTGTAGGCAGGTGTTTTGCAAGATTCCCTCATATTCCCTCAGTTTTGCCAGTAAACCTCTATCTTGACCTCCAGCACTGCTGCTAATTCAGACCTGGTCCTTTTCTGAGAAGAGATTATCAAAATGTCCCAAGCTATGTGGCGGTTTTTTGCAATTCTGGACCAAGCAATACTTCTATTCCTGAAGGATTTGTCTATCACTATGTGGTTTCATTCAAAGACTAAGAAATCACAAAATAAAATAAATACAGTTTTCAAGATGCATTTTATGTATGATGTCCTGGATGTTCCTAGAAAGGGGTTAATTTTCAACACTGACTTTCTCATGGAGTCCTAAAATTGCATCACTATAGTTTTAAACGTTTACTTATTTTTACCGTAGTGAGCTTCATTTTTGGTACCTAAATTTTACTTTTTTGGCGTGGGAGGTAAGGAATTGAAAGGGAGAGTAATTACTGTGACAAATCTGGGGGCGGAGAAAATGGCTCTTTAGTAATTATTACTACTGTATCTGGATCTCTCACTAGCATAGTGTTCCTATATCTTATAATGGAATGGATATTTTCCTGTATTGGTATGTCAACACTGCAATTTAACATGCTTGTCTGGCCCGAGTCAGCTGACTCTGGCTCACAGGGCTTGGGCTAAGGGTCTATACAACTGCAGTATAGACATCCAGACTTGGGCTGGAGCCTGGGCTCTGCAGTCCCGGAAAGGTCTCAGATCCCAGGCTACAGCCCAAGCCCAAACACCTACACTGCCTAAGTCTCGTGAGACTGAGTCCATTGACACAAGCCATCTGTGGTTGTTAAACTGTGGTGTAGACATACCCCTATAGGTCTGACTGAGTCTACATGCCTAGGGAAAAAGAGAGGAAGCTTTTTCTAGTAGATATCTAACAGCTTACACTTACATGGCATTAAGGAACAATGCTAGATCCAGAGCCCTTAACTGCTCTAATCCAGAACACCAATACTAATTTGATCAGGATGGGTCAGACTGACAGAACCAGACTGAGAGTCACACATAGGCAGTCACGAGGTTCTAAGCTTGCCAGGGAAAGGAAGCTGGTTATGTTCTGTTCCTGTAAATTAAGAGAAAAACCTCTCTAATTTAGTTTTTACTGAAGTGTAAGATTAGATTAGACTGTGACCTACACACCTTATGGGTGTAGTGTTCTGGCCCATCCAGTGGCACCGAGACCAGTTAGAGAGAGAATTAAATGAGTGTGTTCTACAGCCTTAGCTGATAGTCAGATGGCTTTTAGCTCATGCAATAGCGGCTTATGCAATATGCTCTAGAGGTCCTCAGTTCGATCCTGCGCAACTTTCTCTCTAATGCTTTGTTCTAACTGCTACATAAAAATACATTGCTTTATAAAGGTTGTTGGTCAATTTCACTAGTCACAGGTTCCTAAATGGAAGAAACTCGGGTGCCAAATCCTTGTTGGGCCTGCAGGATGACAAACAGTCACTACACACAGGGTAGTGTATATGCACTTGACACACGTGGCAGGATTCCCAGTGTAATAGCGGAAGAATCATGAGATTTCACTCCAAGACAGCTAACAACAGAAGGTCCAAAACCTGACGGGGGTGAACTCAGATATTAGAAGTGAGGCAGAGGCATACCTACCTCTGTAACTGTCACAGTTAATGTGAACTTAATTTTGTCACCTAAGATTTTCCATGAGCAAGGTCTCATATATGGCTGAACAAACTGCATTAGTGTGACCCAACTGTCTAGATGGGTCATATGCAAATTAAAAATGGGCCTAAACCAAGAGCCAAGATGCTAACAACCTTGAACTAGGAGTGGCAGGAAGGTGCTCAGATTCTAGATATGTTTTACAACTTGCATCTATCTCTTATGCAAATAATGACTCCTATCCTGCAATTGCATCTGCGAGGGGTTAGCAAAGTGATCCCTTTGTGAAATAATGACAATATTGCATTCTTAGGTACCTCGTAATGGCTGACACTTGTACATGTTTAACTCGCTCTCTACTGCACCTAGTAGAGGAAGTCTGAAAGGTTATATGTGCTTTCTGTATGCTACTGAAGTGCCAGGACAGCACTCAGATTTGATTTTTCTTTGAAAATTTCAACATAGGTATGATCCTAAAAGGTGGAAGCCCTCTGATTCACATATGCTCTATTCTGCAGCTGGCTAAACCTAGTTCCTACATCCTGTAAGAATATAGTAATATATTTTCATCATTTATGAGGACAAATACCATGTGTATAAAGGTCACCAGGCCATCATGAAAAATGTGTAACATAAGGGAAAAAATAGGCCATTTACAAATAGAACCCTAAGGTTATTCTCTGAGTTTACCATGGAGCAGACTGGTCTCAGGAGGAACATTAGAGCAGATTAATATTTCATGAGATGCTTAAAAGACAGCATGCCATGCTGTGTTCTGGAGAATGATGTAGTGGTGTTAAAATAGCCACTCTATCTGTTCCTACCTCAAATTACCTGTGTAAAACCTGTCCTCCCATTAACCGTATGCCCTGGCACAACATTGCCAGAAGGATTCTATTATCCACCAGAGGTATATACCCAAAGATGTACTTTGTTTAATAAGGATTAGGTATCAAAATACTAATTGACCAGAGGACACTCCCACCTATGTGTAGACCAGGATCTTGTCTGTATTCCCACAGTCTCTACAACACAGTAAATCAAAGTAATTAGCATATGTGGCATGACACTAACAAGCAGCCAGTATATTTGACTTGAATTTTAGTATATTTGTCATCTTCAGTTCAGTCAGATGCCTAAGTTTTCCATACTTACTATCAACCAACAAACCAGGCATGACCTTTATGACACAAGATTAATATATATTTATATAAACTACAGGGGAAGAACTCCGAAACCAATGAAGAACCATTTTCAAAGTAGGTGTAAGTCCCAGTGTGTTTAAGGGGATTTAACCACTTACTTAAACTTAAGCATGTGCCTTGTCTTGAATGGGGATGGTTTCCTGAGTTGAGACCTCAGTCTTTTTCCAGTGCTCTTATTTCTCTGCTAAATTTATTAGATTGAAAACAAGAATTATGCTCAGAATTGCTCTTATATGTACAGATTGTTTTTCTAATGGCCCTAGCAGAGAATCTAGTGTTAGCATTTACTTTATTAAGAGTTAGTGGCCAGTTTAACTTCTACTTGCTTGAGTTACTGCATCTGGTGGGATTCATTGATGTTAATTTAGAAAGTGAATCAGTTTATTGTCAGCACATAAACAAATCCCAAGATCAGCTGTCTACTAAATAAATGCAGATTGCATGATGAATGAAGTGGTAGATGGAAGTGCTCAGTTTTAAAAAGTTTAATAAACTTGACAGGAAGAATAAAATAACTTCATGTCTGCAGCTTTTTGGCAAAGGATACATTTCTGATTTATGGTTATTTATATATAATTATTTATTTCCTAAGGATGTTAATACAAATTGTCCTAACATTCTTGTTTTTCTCATATCCAGTCTTACATGCCCTCTCTCCTCCACGATGAGGGAAGGCGTGTACATTTCAGGGCCTTTTTCAGTTCACACAGTATGAGTCTGTAGAAGGGGACATGAAGTAACTCCCAGATCACTTTGTCAAAACTATGACAGCCAGATCTATTCAGTTAAAGTTTTTCAAAAATGAATTCTGTAGCTCAGAGGTAAGATACAATCATTGTTCCACATAATTCTTGCTTTCTCTCACTTAAAGAGAAATAAAACAAATGAGAAAAAATAATTTTAAAAGTAAAAGTGATATTTTCTCCTTGAAAGTAACTCAACATTTCATACTTAAGAGTGAAACATTGCTTTTATTTTTAAGTGGTATACTTGCAATATGAACACATAAAAGTGAAAAACATATTTTTCCTGCTAGTTTTAAATGTGAAAGTGATACTTTTCTTCCTTTAACCCATTTTTGTAGTGGATAAAGTAAAAACAAAAACAAAAAAACAGAGCAAAGGTAGATTTTCCCCACAATTTTAAGGGAAAAAATACAAAAAAAGTTTCCCCTCCTCTAAGTTCATTTCTTTTATTTAAAAAAGTAGAGTTTTTTCACAATATATTTTTTATATTTGACAAAACATTTTATATGAGAAAACTTTAAGAAAAACATGTCCTACTCTTAGTAGGGATCTTGTGAAATCCACAGGCAAGTCACAGCCCATTGAAGGAAGAATGAGTAGAGAACTTCATAAGTTGAAATGTGTTATAATCCTTTTCTATTTCTCCCTTTATATTTCCATACAGGGGAGAGTGGAGCCCTCTACTTTTATTTATTCCTTACTCAGGCTGAGTCCCATTGACTTTAATGGGAGTTTTCCAAGTAAGGACTTGAGTTAAAATAAGAAAAGGACTCAGAATGTGTCCCATTATTTATAACAGAGCAGTCAGTGTTCAATGGCTGTTAAATTCATTAGCCTGGCCTGGATCAAAATAATTGGACTGAACTGGCAACTAGAGCTGATCACACAATGTTCACTAAAAATGAGTTTGATTAACCTGATTATATTTTTCAGGTATATGATAGGAATTGTTTACATAGCTCTTTTCATAACTAGAGCTGTATAAACTGAATGACATAAATAGCCAGTAATATCCTCTAACACAGATTATTCTGAGATTGTAAAAGCAAGTTGTTGATATTTTTACCATTTTATCATTAGCCATAGAAAACTCTTTATGATGCAGTTGGAACATAAATCTCAGAACATCATGTTTTTGTCATAGGCAGTTCACTGTAAGAGAAAAATAACAAGGAAATAAAAATAAACAATCTGGCTAAAAGGATGATTACACCATAGATTTTCTATTTAATTCCATAAAGCTTCCTCCTTTCCAACTAACTCAATATCATTTCAGTCCAATGATTCTTTGGCTTGGTGCAGCAGTACCTGGTAGTGTATGTCTACAGTGCAATTAGATAGCCACAGCTGACCCATACCAGCTGATGTGGGTTTGCAGGGCTTGGGCTGAGGGGCTGTTAAATTGTGGTGCAGATGTTCTGGCTCACGCTGGAGCCCAAGCTCAAGTCTAGGAAGGGTGACCAGATGTCCCAATATTATAGGGACAGTCCTGATTTATGGGTCTTTTTTCTTATATAGGCTCCTTTTACTCCCCACTCCGTCTCGATTTTTCACACTTGCTGTTTGGTCACCCGTAGCCTAGGACCTTGCAAGGAGCTCAGATTCCCCCTCCTGCACGTAGATTATCTCAGAAATGTGGTTCCTCTCTCTCTTCCCCCTCTGGTCTAAGCAACCTCATTTATAAGCCTGTTGGCTGGTCCTGCAGTCATACAGGGCCCCTCTGTTACAACAGCATGCTGTTCAGTCCTGCCCAAAGCTTTCAGTTCTGCTCTGAGTTTGTGTCTGACTAATACCCAGTTCCTTCGTTCTGCTCCAGGGAATTTTCCACTCTCTACTTTCCCTGCCCCCTCCAGAGAATCTTGGTCAAACTGGTTTCCCTAGGCTTCAGCCAACCTATTGCCCGAGGTGATTTTGCCCGAATAGGTGGTTAATACCTATCATTGTACCAGGTCTGGGAGGGCCATGCTACAGCCCTGATAGCAGATGACTGAATCCACATCTACAGTGAAGCATTCCATTGTTCAGAAACTTTATAACAACTTCATAACATCAGCTGGAATGTATGAGTTGTACATGGACTCCTCAAATTGCCACAGTCACTGAATATTGGAAAGTGGGAGTATTTTTCATACAACCTGAGACCAAAAACACTTTACAGATTAAAAGTTACAAGACAGCAGCCTGTCCTAAGCACTTACCTGTTAATCAATTTTCTTCCATTTGTGGGACCTATTTTTAGGTGTCAAGCAATTACATATGTACTGTATTTTAAAATACACATTTATTTATAATTTGTGGAGTGTTCATGAAGACAGTTTTAAAAAAGGATGATTAGAGCTAGGCATATTATCTTTTTTTTACTTATACTTACTAGTTCATATTTGACTTACGATGACCACTGTATTATCTCATGTATCATAGGACACTCAATCATCGAACTGGGCTAAATGTTCAAAGTAATTTATTATAATAATCATTGCATGTTTTTGCCCTTTAAAATGCTTTCTACATCTGACCCCTCTACTATTTGGTTTCCTAGATTTGTTCAATACTTGCAGAATCAAGCAGTTTTCATCACACACATCCATTATTAGAAAAGGGAGATCAAAATCCATTTCCGCCCCTACAGAGTATTTTTGTCTTTTCACCAATTGCAAGAATACAATATCTGTTGACCTACTTTATCTCTGATTGGTAGACAATGATACAGTAATTGATAGTGATTAATCAAATGTAAAACAAAACACTACAGATTTCTCTGGGTATCTATAGGATCCTTACAAAGTTTTGAAAAGAATGTATTGTTCAGGACAGAAACCATCATTAAATGACCTGGGGTCAGGAAGAAACTTCCTCTATAGGCATATTATTGTATAATTGCCCAACATAGGGTTTTACGCCTGCCTTTGAAGTATGGCCAATGACTGAGAGGGTATCCCAGACTTCATAGACTCCTGATCTGACCTTTCATGTCCATTCCTGTTTCAATACTTCTAAAAAAATGTAAGTTGTAGTGTCTAACAGAGCCAAAAACTGAGAAATGTAGATTGAGAGGGAAGAATAAAAGAACATTCAAAATGGTGAAAAATGCATAAAGATTAACTTCACCGAGCATATGGTTTGAATTAGACTTAGTTAGGATCATCAGCAAATCTTTGATAGCTCTATTGAGTGAAAACACTAAACAAAATATTTCATGCAAATTTTCTGGAAGTGGTTCTCATCTCGGCAAATCTGTAAGTTTCAGATTTCTGCCAGAAATGCAGATGGAAAATAACCTCTTCCAGTACATTTTTTAAAGAAATGAAAAGACAGTTATTTCAGAACAAGAGATGCCTGAGTAATCTACAATTAGTTCATGTTATTTTTTTCCTAAGGCAATTCGTGGTAAGTATGTGTTCAGCACTGTTCCAAATATAGACAGTTTCCTATATATATGGTGCTGAATGCTAGTCAACATCTGAGGTTACAGGTGAAATGGGGAGTTGAATTGAGACAGCAAATTCTGAACAATTTATATTTCCAGCATCAGGTGGAAATCAAAGGCTTCTTTAGAATCTTGTTGTTTAAAGACTTTTATTTTAAAGAATATATTTGTTGGAGTATTTCTCTAACATTAAAATATTTAATTTTCACTTTATTAATTGAAAATGTTATGTGATCTGGATAGGAAGTTCATTTGCTTTTCCCAGACCAGCTGCTTTCCGATGGCAGGTATGGGGTGGGACCAGAAAGTTGGTTACAGAAGTGAATGGTAGAAAATAAGAACTTTTTTTAAGAGGACATGTTTATGAATTTTAATAACATATGAAGTAGTTTGCAAGATTTTAATGATTCTAGCAAGAAAAACCATCAGCTCACAAAACAGATGGCATATTACTGCCCACCAGACTTAAAAATATCCCAGGGGATTTGAAAACCCTTCTGTAATTAATCCAGCAGCTAAAAATTGTATTCTAGGCATTAATTAACATCTTAGCTTTGAATTAGTTGGGTTTTTAAAAAAAAATGTAGAATTTTTGCCCTTTTTTTTAGTAATGAGGATCCTACCATGAAGAATTTCTAAGAGAAGATGTAGATTTTAGTTTCACCTTCTTATCCTGCTAAGTAGTTCTGATCATGAATGAGAATAGTAAATGCTCAACACCACTCTCCATTATGACTTCCGTTGGCATTAAGGAATGATTTAGGTCTTGCTAACAAAGATATTTTAAACTTATAAGCTACCACCTTACAACTTTAAAAGAGTACCCAAAGGGTTTATCTAAGCATAAGGCCCAGTTGTGATCTCATTTATTCTCTCTCTCCCTCATCAACAAGGCCCCAATAACTCCATTGTCTTACATTGAGTCACTCCATATTTACATGGAATAAATGAAATCAATATCTACATAGGTTTTATTTTATTGTGAATAAACTATTTAATATAAATTTCCTATGTTTTTGCTGATAAGGGTGTATGGCTTCTACAGTATGAGATTCATACTTCAGAAGTATCTCACAAGTAAGTGTAAAAATAACACTACGTGTTTTGAGTTTAATTATTTAGGTCTGTTAAAATATAGAGCCAGATCTACAGATGAAAGGATCGGCCCACAGAGGACTAATCCAAAGCCTAATGAAGTCAACAGAAAAACTCCAGTTGATATCTGTGGGATTTATATCAGGCTCTTAAAGCAGGATAAAGGTCTCAAATATTATTATTACTGCAGTACATTAGTGTCACTAAATGTTTTTTTTTCTTTAACCAAGTAATAAATGTATAGACCAGCCCAGTACAAGCAAAACAAGGAGAAATATTGATTATTATTGAATTGTTTTCTCATAGTGGATGACCATAGTGATAAGGAGAGGGAAAAAAGCTTTGAAATGTCCCATGCCAGCATTTATCATGAATTAAATATGACCTGCTGTGGAGTGTGGTATGGGTAGCCAACATTCTGCTTCCAATGTCACCAACAATGGTTCAGCTGAATCAGGATGAATGATTGGAAAATTTTCAATGATTTTCCCAGTGTAGACAGTGCTTGAGTTAAGAGAAGGTACTGAGGTCTGTTGACATAAAGAGGGAGTGTCAGTTGTGGGTGGTTCCCTTTTGAATTCCAAATATATTAAATATGTCCAAATGAAACTATAGAAGCTGGTTCTTCTTCCAGTCTTTATAAACCAAAGAATTGCAGGAAAAGTATTTGTGAACTGAAACCTGAATTGTTTTGAGGATGCTACAATGTGAGGCTTATTTGGCCAAATCATGAGCTGATGTAAATTGTACAAGCATGTCGCATCTTAGGCGTATTTAACTTACGTGGTTTCCGCTTTTCGCGGTCGGCAAAAAAAAAGAGGGAAATTTTTTTAAAAAACTTTCTGTAGGGGGTGCGATTTTGCCTGCCATTGAAGTTAATGGTTTCTGGCTATACACGGTTTCCTCTTTATGCGGTAACCGCAAAACGGAACCCTCGCACAAGATGCGATATGCCTGTATTGCCTTATGTCATCTAAGGATCTGGCTCATTTTTAAAATGGCCATATTTTATTTAAGTCTAACAGATGGAAGATAAACAAATTTTCCATCCAAAGAGCCAGAAGAATTACAACCACAACCTTCCTATGAAAGTTATTTTACCATCACTGGTGTATTGGAATTGCAATTGTCTATAGTACTTTTTTGTCTTTTAGATTTCCTTAACTTTATTATGTGCAACATATGAAAAAAAAAGAGAAATGTTAATATAGCTGAGAGATATTACCCACAATGCTCTCAAAGTAAAGTTAATGTTCACAGTGTTTTATTTTAAGTGGAACATATACTACTGAAGCTAAATGGATCATAAATCGGTACATATATCTTATACACACATCACTACTTTCCATAAATTATTATGCCCTTAATTATAAGCTTATATGAAAGTGGATGGAAATAAATTGGAGCCAAATCCTAAAAGGCAATAATGGTAGAGAAGGGTGGAGCCAGAAGGCTAAGACAAGGTTGAGAAGATGTAAAGGGAAGGATGGAACTGGATATTGGTGAATGCTTTGGAATCTAAGAATTATGCGCATATCAGTGATATTTTGTGCTCCAAATACAATATTTGCGCTGTTCACATTGACACACATCCCTAGTAGTATTTGATTAAGGGAAAATTATAAATGATCTAATGTGAATATTACTTGGATACGAAAATGTGAGTAATTGGATTCAACAATTAAGGCTGCTGTGGTATTGTGAAAGTACAATCTTAGGCCAAAGAATGTTCTCTGGTGCAGTGAAGTATCCTTTGAGTCCATAGTGAGCTAAGAAATGCAGCTGAAGCTTTATTTACAAATGTTGATAGCATAAGTTATATATTTACAAATAATAATGCTTTTAATCTAAAGAGTCCAAAAAGCAGTATACAGATCCCAATCCTAGTCTTCCCATGGACCAAAAATGGAATCTATTATAGGAAAAGATCATCAACTAGTTATGTATGACAGTTCCTAAAGTGAAAGACACTTTAGAAATGCATTTTTAGATGCTATAAATTGCCTATTATATTCAAAATGGACCGTTATGGAAAGTGATGGAATTAGGCATGGATTAACCTGTTGAGGAAAATTAAGAAACAACCTCACATTTACCCCATATAAAACTTTTTGTGATGTTTGAAAAAGTCCCTCCACCCCACCAACATTTAAGTGACTTTCAACTTCCTGGCTTTCTTTGAATGAAAATATCTCTCCATATTCTGGAAACTGCTTGATCTCATAAGAAAACATATGTCTGCCCCCCATTTTACGGAATCAAGAAGTTCCTGTAAGGTTTGAGTAAGGACTTGAACCTTTAGGAACTACTTGAACTAAATATTTTTAGGTTTACCCAAATTTTGGTGAATAACAGCTTCCCCAGCAAATACCTGTATCCTGACCATTTCCTATCATTATTTTTAAAAGTCCTGGCCTCTTGTATTAGCCTACATGGGGAAAGGGAGACTAGGCATGGGGAAACTGCTTGAGGGGAAAATGCCATGTTTCCTTTTACACTGCTTTTCTGGGCCAAGGTCACTCACCCTTTCCTCCCCCAATTAATGTAGAACCCAAAGCAAAACTGTGTTTTCTCATTTGACTCAAGTCATATGGGCATTTTTTTAAAGACCACAGAGTGAGTTCTAGCCCTTCACAGACACCATAGAGTAAACAAAAATTTAACTCATTTGAGAAACATCTACAAGACTTATGCCTGTACAAGTGCGTTTGAGACACTTTTGTTTTGTTTTGTTTTGTTTTTAAATATACCAAATGTTCAGTGCATATGCTGTTGAATGGTGAATGGACCATTCACTGCTTGTATGTCCATTAAAAAAATCAGCAATATGAAATTTGTACATATTTTTGTTAGGTCTATTTAAAATAGCATATAAAAAGCCTGTGTCTAATTTTCTACTGAAGTGGTGAGTCTTTTTTATTATTATTCTCCTTTGTGAAGAATATGACAAATTATAAGGCTTAGAACAAAAACACCCTCTTTGTATGAAGAAAGTTAGTACCCTTTTTACTGATTTGATGGTAGCCAGAGAAAGATTATGGGAAGAGAGGGAAATGGAGTGGGAGGAATACAACAAGGACTGACTATAACAAATGAAAACAGAAAAAGAGACTCATTAAAAATCTGTTATGTAAAGAGAGAAAGGTTTGTAAATAGGGTAGAAATCAATGTGAAAATAGGGAAAAAAGTATGCTGAGTGAGATTTCTGTGAAATCTGCTTTGAAAATATTTTAAACAAGATAATGAAAACCTGTGTTGTAGTCTAATGAAACATTTCTACAGAATAACTGTACATGTGGGAGGACACAGTGTAGTTTCAAAGAAGGTATATGGAACTATCAGCTGGAAGCATGTGCAAATCCCAGAATGGATTGTATTTGAATGGAAGAGTTTAAATTAATCTCATTTTGGGCAACCACCTGGTAATTGGACATGGATTGACTAAAAGCTTTCTGCAGTAAAGAGTGTATTATTTAGATATAAGTGAGAGAAATTTCCATGATAAACATTGATGGTTAATATTAAACTATGGATGACTCAGATCAATGCTGGTTGGAAAAAATAAAGTGAGGCATATTGTAGCACAAAATATACTCATGGAATACCATATGTCAAAATCCAGCATAGGGCCAAATAATGATACCAGCTAAATGAGCTGTGTTCTGGGAAGTTAATCAGCTTAAGGAATGGAATTCAATCCTGGACTACATGAAAAGCCCAACCATCGCAGTTCACAGAGCATGGTTAATTATTCTCACCCATTCCTCAGAGATACTTGTCTATAACTATTGGGGCAGATTTTCAGAAGGTGTCAGATGTCATCAACAATTGACGTAATCCACCACAGAAGTCATTTATACTACAGTAGTACCTGGAGTCCTCATTGGAGAATCTGGGCCTCACTGTGGTAGGAATTGTACAAATATGTAATAAGGAAAAGCGTCTCAGCCCTGGCAAGCAAAAAGGTTCTAGAAGTGGATGTAAAAAACAAATGTGTGGAAGTGAAGGCAGAGAGGATGTGGTAGCAATAAGGAGGGGCGGGTGTTTTGCTTTAATTTATTTATGTTTGTTTTGACTAGCTATCTGCAAAGTGTGGTTTACCACCTTCCAAGCTGTTAGCAATTGTCAGTGATCTGTAGATATCATTGTCTACTTATTGTAGCAGGGTTGGGCCAGATGGCTACAGGAGAGTTATAGAAGACAGATCTATTAACCCAGATTAAGCAGGCCCCTTTTCCCTGAGTAAGGTAACAAGGGCGGTTCCAGAACAATCAGGAACTTGCTGGAACCAATTAAGGCAGGCAGGCTAATTAGGACACCTGAAGCCTATTAAGAAACTGCTAGAATCAATTAAGACAGACAGGCTAATCAGGTCATCTGGTTTAAAAAGAACCTTACTTCCCTCAGTGAGGGGCGTGCAAGGAGTGGGAAGTGAGAGGGCATGCTGTTGGAGGACTGAGGAGTACAAACGCTGTCTGGCATCAGGAGGAAGGTGCTGTGGTGAGGATAAAGAAGGTGTTGGGAGGAGCCATGGGGAAATAGGCCAGGGAGTTGTAGCTGTCACACAGCTGTTACAAGGAACACTGTAGACAGCTGTGATCCACAGGGCCCTGGTCTGGAACCTGGAGTAGAGGGCAGTCCCAGTTTCTCCTCATACTCCTCCCCCATATTGGAGTTGACCTGGAGTTGACCTGGACTGTGGGTCCATACTCCTCCCCCCTATAACAGGAGTTGACCTGGACTGTGGGTCCTCCCCACTATTGGAGTTGACCTGGAGTTGACCCGGACTGTGGGTCCATACTCCTCTCCCCTATAACAGGAGTTGACCTGGACTGTGGGTCCCACCAGAGGGGAAGGTCTCTGGCCTGTTCCCCGACCCACTAGGTGGATCAGCAGAGACTGTGGGGATTGTTCTCCTTCCTTTTTTCCATGCTGGCGAGTGATGAGGTTAGCTGAGTGAATGGCAGGTTTGAGCCACCAGCAAAAGTGGCGAAACTGAGGAGTGCTGTGAATCTCTGAGGTGACCAAATCTGCCAATAAGCACAAGACCCATTAAGGCAGAGGAGGAACTTTGTCACATTATGTATTTATCTCAATGGTGCTTGGTCAACAAAAACTAGTGTCTCTCATGCATTATTGTGGTGTGCAATCTAATTGCTCACTTCCAGAAATTAACTCATGTTTCACTTCTTGGGGTGGGGGAATAGTCACCAAAAGCAGCAAGAGAATATGATTATACATGAGTGGACAGGAACAGAGTTCAGCAGGATGATTAGACAGAAGACTGCAATCACTAGCAGCTTTAGATATCAGAAGGAAATCATCATATAGTAAAAGAAAAATTCCACACCTGATTGGACAGATGGAGACTCTGACAATAAGGATGATTAAACCAACAGTTCTAAGAATGAGGCAGCAAGGACTGCATCTCAGGCATGTTTGAATGGCAGGCAGTTACAGCAAAAATAGACACTAAAAAGCAGCTGATAAGAAATCCAGAAGGCAAGAGGAGTTGGTTGGATAAGATAAATGTAATCAGGGCACAGAAAGATCAAGTACAAGAAAGACTGCATAGTACAAGAGATAGTCAGATATTCTAGAGAATCTGAAAGTTAGACATTTCACCAGATAGTAAATGTAAAAAAGACAGCTAATTAGGCAACAACAAGAACTGGACACCAAGAATTTCTTTGGGACAGATCATACAACGACAAACCCAATAGGATCAAACCATGGCAGGAAGAAGATGGCAGGAACATGTGATCGGGTAGGGACACAACTCGACCTCAGAAACAATGGGTCATAGAGCTGTGTGTTCAGACAGGCAGTGAGAAAAAGCTCCCCGGACAACAGCAGGAACAGCTGAAGGAACAGTTCCAAGCATTACTAAACACCAGCAGTGGGCTCCAGGAAGTTATCTGAAAGCATCAGGGTTGGACAGAGAAACAAAGTGAGAAAGGAAACAGCAGATTAGAGCAAAACCAGCATATCAGAAAGGAACAGACTCATAGGAAGGAACAGCTGACTGATCAATAGAAAAAAAGCAGGTAATCAAATAGTTTAAAGAGCTGATTAGACAGTGGTGGGATTGGGCAGAGTGGGTTCACCAAGAAGGAGTACTTAATTGGACAATATCATGACTAGATGCAGCTCATCAGATAGGACAAGGATCCAAAAGCAGGAGGAACTCCTCACACAGGATTATCCAGCAGATTGGACAGGAGTTTGCCTGTGCCATTCTGCAAATGGATTCAGTCATAGGAACAAACCAAGCGCCATCATATTCTGTGCAGGAGATGCTTGTACTGTGACAGTGAAAAAGCGGTGCTAATGTTGACCGATATAGGCTGACCTTATTGAAGCTTCACACTGATCTCCTAATTCAAAATGGGCCCCTGATTGCCAAGGGTGGGGGTCCAGTGCAATCTGTAAGTGATGTGGAGTTGCCTGAAGAAGACATTCCTTTACCAAAGCCACATCCATGTCTGTCTGTGGAGGTAAAGTGGGAACTCCATTGATTTAGGCAGGGGGATCCTGAAGAAGAACTAAATAGTTGCACCCACCCTGCCTGGCTGCCTCTTTTTCTGTGTGCATATCCTCAGAAGAAGTGGTCCACTGTGCCTTTATCCACCTGGTGGGCAAAATGGTGTCTCAGCTGCAGCAGGGTAATCCCATCAATGAAATCCTGGTATCACTCATAGCAGTATTTAGCTCTGTGTCTTTATCTATTGTCTGGCCTACTATTCTCACATAACAAATGAAAATGGTTGATAAACAGCACCTACAACAGTGGTCCCTTCAGCACACAATTAATTTCACACCTCATCAATCATAACATCCCAGGTCTGAGTTTTAATTTCTGATGACTGTTTCTGTGTCACTGACTCTTTAGAACACTGAGAAATTTTAGAAAAAATATACTGAAAAGTGTAATGATTTTTCCTCACTCTCTTCCCCACCCTTTGGAAATCTTGCGTGATATTTTTTTTCCAATTGGCACAAATTTCCACTCCTTTTCATTTTAGTTTTACGTTTCATGGCTGCAGGGCCAGCTAAATTCTGCAAGACAGACAGTTAAGCAAATTTTGTTGCCCATCTATCATCTAATCATCTTATACTACTGATGCCATTGTTGCAGCTACAATTTTTTTTTTTAATTGCAGAGAAAAGTGGGGAGATGTTAATGCAACCATTGATTTCCTGATAATAGCACCATTGCCCTCTGTCACCACTGTAGTTGTTAGGAACATTTTCCGTGGAATGATTTCGATGAGTTTCTTGATGATGCCTCATAGATTTCAAATTAAGTCAATCAGTCATATCTGTTAACAAAATCTTATCATTGTTTTTGGCTGCCCTTGTTGCTTGTCTCACTTCATTTCTTCTCCTTGACATTTTCCCCCTCCTCCTGAAGTAGTTCTACATGCTTGACTAGCTGATACAACACAATAGGAAATAGTGTGCTAAAATTTTCATGAGCTTCTCAGCTCTTCTCAGCTTTGTCCTCTTTGCAACCTCCGTGAAAGCAGATTTTTCTGGGCACCAGTTTTAATTTGCATAGCAAACAGCCAATCTGATTTTTTCTCTCTCTGTCCCTCCTCCCCACCTGACAACGAGTGGTTCCTACATCTAAGAGCATATTGTCACTGCAGAGTTAACCGGGTCTTTTACTAAGGTGTAGCCCCTAGCACAACTACTGTCCACACACAAAAACATCTGACCTGAGTTTGGTGGTCTTTTTAATCCACATTAGTCAGCCTGTCTGGAGGGTATAAACTAGAGCCCACATGCTACTTTCTCTGGGTCTGATAACCTGCTCACTTTGCAACATAGATACAGGTTAATTAACTCAAGTAATGACAGACAGACCACCAATGGCTTCCCACAAGTCCCTCTTAGCTATCTTTTCTTGCCCTCAACTGACTCCCTTCTTCTGCATCAGTTTCTAAACAATGGATCAGCATTTAAACTCTATACAGCATGTGGCCTGCTACATTTCTATTGTGCTTGCATAGCACTTGACAGAGATGCCATCCATTCTACCCAATAAAAATATGGATAAAAATGGGGTGTTTGGATAGCTCAAACAGAAATTAGGGAATTGATGCAGAAATTACTGAGTGAGGTTTAATAGCCTCTGTTATGTAGGAGGTCAGAAATGTATTAGACTTTCATTACAAGGTAAAGGTCTAGAAAGTGGAAGAAGAATTGAAATTGAATCTGCTTACAATAGACCTGATAAAATGCCTATTAAAGTCAAAGGAATGATTGCTTTTATTGGATCTGGTCCTTTGTTATTTCTGGGATGGGAAATGAGTAAGACTTTTGTTAGGCTAAAAATGATGTGAGTGAAAATATTGCCATAAATGACAAATCAGAAAATGCAGATGTTCTTTGTGCCACAATGTAAATCTTCAGCCACATGCGTAAAACACACCTCCCACAAGAAGCAAATTGGGAGAAGTTTGATGTCTGTAGTTTTTAAGTCATATGCCTTTGTTTTCTCTGTAGTTTATATTGTCTAATTCTGCATCTCTGCAAGGAGGGCAGCCATTGATTTCTGCAATGGAGGATTAGGTTTGTCATATGTCTCGGCTTTTGTTTATTACTCTATGTCTTCTTTCAACATTAGTACAGCTATTTATTTGCTCCATAACTAAAAATCAAGCAAGAAAGCCAAATTAGAAAAAGAACAGTCTGTCCTCAGGTTTAATAGAAGAATATTATTTATTATGTGTACAGCATCAGCCAAGCAACAGAAATAAAGGCTTGGCTTCAGAAGTGTTTACAATTTAAGATATATGTGCATGCAAAATGTTGTGAAAATAAGTCTTGATTTATAGGTTCTTGCGGGGGGGGGGTTGTTTATTTGTTTTTTGAGAAAATCAGGGAGTTGATGGGGAAGAACTTTCCTACATTTTGACTAGAAAAGCTAAATCTTACTCCAACTGAAGTTAATGGAAAAACTTTCATTGACTTGGAAGGCCAATCAGGTCCCATATATCCCCACAAATGAAATGCCTGTTAACAGGATTGTTTCCTTGCATGTGATGCCAAATACATTGCACCTGTATGTAAACAACAAAAGAAATCCAGTCTTTGATATTGCAAAATGTCTTCCAGTTCCCCATCAAGTAGGGTACCCTATAAATACAGTAAGCAACACTTTATAACTTAGCTTTGATTCCGTCTTGTGATTTTCAATAAGACGTGATTTTTCTAAGGCAAATTCTTAAATGGTGTTTAGTTATAGTGGCAATAAAGCAGACTTCATGCATTACCCAGCAATAACAAACCACTGAATGTACCTAAGGGAGCAAAACAATTTCAGTTAAAGAGGCAGATTTCTGTATCAAATTTCCAAGGGGTTATTAGAGACAAAGTTGCCTCGACAGTGTCTTTAAGCATGAAAGTGGTCATCAGCTGAAATAAAACCAGGAAAAAAAACTGTTTATTTTTACTGTAAACTGCATTAGTAGCTATTTGCAGCAAAATCCCATTATCATATGCATCTACATGGCATCTAGTCAACAAAGGGGTCATATTCTAGAGGTGAAGGGCAAATTGGAGGGAAATGACAGCCATTATAATAGGCTGATAATGATAATGTATTAAAAATTTTAGGCAGATTCCATATCTCAAACCAAGATATCGAAAGATAGGAAAGTGGGAAAATCCAGTTCCATAATATAAATAGGAAGATGCCTTTGAAAATATTTAGTTAACTCTACATTTTAAATTTCATCTATTTTGGGGGGTGCACTTTTATGGTTTACAAAATTCTAATCTTCAGGGACATCTGATGTTTTATTAATTTGTTCACCGTGGGCTGTCTTGGGCCCACCATGGGATGTCTTGTTTCATTTTGTTTTTAACTGCATGAAATCCCTGGTCTTGCCCTTCATTGAGAATTTGTCATGATTTCAGTAATCAGAACCAGGCACTGATGTAACTACATTGGTGAAAAGCCTCAAGAAAAAGCTATCATTTATATTGGTGGTGCTTACACTTGCCTAAAACTGGGGTAAATTCCATAGGTACATACTCCCTTTCTGCACTTTCCCTTTCTGAAAAATTCCCTTTCTGCACTTGGAGCTTATATTAATACAGCCACATCATGACTGACTATGAGTTGCTTAAATTGAAGTAGATTCCCAAATACCCAAGGTCTAAATCACTTTAGAAAAAAATGAATGGATGTGAAAAAGGAACATGTTGTCAAGGAAGAGAATGAATATTTTAATTTCTAAAATATAAAACAGGTACAGTACTTAATGTTATTTACCTTTCATTCTGTTTCTCTTTACTAGTGGGGAAACGTAAGTAAGATTGTTCTAGAATAAATCATCTATACTAGACTAACGCTCCAAAATCTCAAGGCTCTTTTTTAGATAATTACTAACCATATCAGGCCTGAATTTGATCTCACTTACACAAATTTTAAACTGGTGTGACTCCACTGACTTCAGGACTGGAGTTACTCCTGATTATGCTGGTGTAAATGAAAGAAGAATCAGGCCCATTCTATTTTTGCAGTGTACTAGTGGGTGACCTGTAAATAAACTTCACTTAAGTGGATTCAGTCTCTTACTCTCACAATTTTAAAATGAAGACATCCTCAACTGGATAATAATAGAGATGGAATAACTAAAGCAGTTCCACTACTATTCCAGTAAGGCTTTAGAGATAGTATCGTAGTTATCCTGTGCTAAGTAGAAAGGAAGACAGTATGGTAGCAGGCTGCAAAACAAGAAACTGTTGCTCTTAGAGCACAATGCTTTGGTTTACCTGGGTGTTGGGCTTGGTGTGGGAGTGTTTGGATGATGTTTTGTGTCCTGTGATATAGAGGAGGCCAGACTAGATGATCCAATGATCCTTTCTTGCCTTAAACTCTATGGGCCAGATTTTAAAAGATATTTAGGTACCTAACTGCCTTTGAAATATTTAAAAATCTAATTCTAATAGTGAGCTGCTAAATGTTAGTTTCCAGCTATGGAAAGCTGAGGCAGCTCAGCAGAAGAATATCTTAAATATATGCTGCCAGATCATCAGCAGTCTGATTTATAGTTCACTCAGACCAATGGGAGTCTTTCTACTGTCTTTAATGTCCTGTAGATTAGGTAGAATTCAACATAAAGAACTTGTAAACACTAATGTCATCTTTACTATCATTAATTACATCATTTGCTAATGCACTTTTGTTAAGTTTATGAGCCAATTTTGGACCTGTCATAAATAAATACATCTCAATAAAGTCATTGAGTGGGAAACCACATTTTTTAATGTCAGTAATTGATATCGTTGTATGAAACAGAAGTTGAACCATGCAAAAATGCAAACACATATATCTGAAATAATTATTTTCCCTCCTTTACTTCAAACAGATGAAATCTCTCAATTTGATTTTTTTTCCACAAAGTCTTGTCTTAACTTCTAGATATGAGAGGAAAAATACGGAATGCATTTAATACAGTTTTATGTCAATGGAATCTAGAATGATAATTGGCAACATTTTTACAGTTACTTTAAAATTAATTAACTCCCCCCTCCAAAAAAACTGAACTTATTCTTTACCTAACAATAAAACCTACAAAACTAGCCATGGTTTCTTCAACTTCAGCCATCATTCAGTGATTCAAGGCCAAAATATATGACATGAAGATATGAGGAGAATTTATTTTTATGTTGGTGCAACTTAAAAATGATTGCACTGACTGAACTGCAAGAAATTCCAAATCTTGCCCTTCATTGGGAATTTGTCATGATTTAAGCCACTGGTACCAGGCATTGATGTAGATACATTGGTGAAAGCCCAAGGAAAAAATTTATACTGTTGGCGTTTACAGATGCCTGAAACTGAGGTAAATTCCATTATTTTACTCTTACTTTGCAAAAGAATTAACCTCTATTTCAGCTCAGGCATACACAGAACATTTCAATATGAAAGGCATTAGTCTGACACATATATGAACAACAGAAAAAAAAAAGGGCTATAATGGAAGTTGAAACTCCTCTTCAGCTAAAATGTGCCCTGGCCACATTTGTTATAATAATAGCAGTTATATGGACGTTGATTTTCATCCAAACAAAAAAATCATAATTAATTTACATGAAGTACAATCTCTATAAATGAATTATGAGAAAAGTGAAATTAATTCAGAGGAGAAAAATAAGTCAGGGACAAACTTATTAAATATTGTAAAATCATTAATATCCATTTCAAAGAAATGAATACAATTAGATATGGTTTGCAGGCAAAAATCTATTTTCTTTACCCAGAGGGGAGAATTTTTCAGTGCTATTCTTTGGCAAAACAAGGCTTTGTGCAGTAGGTGGCAAACAGCTTTCTCCTGAGGACTGTAAGAGTAGATTTTGTTTGGAATACTAGTAATTATTCATAGAGGAGAGTCTAGCTTCAGTACCTATTGCTTTACCTGGAGAAAATCATTACATACTAAGAACAGAATTTCATTAAGTGTATTCACATATCATATGAACGCCTTCTCAAACTGCTCTGCTCCCTATTCTACTCGGTAATATTCAATCCCTTCAATTTCAATTTTTCAAGGTAACTGAATGAATGTTTTGTTGAGGCAATAGCAAGAGGTTCTTGACTTTCATGAATACATGAACCTCAAACTTAATGCTACATTCCAGTGGATTTTACGTTCAATGCAAATATTTTACACAGCTCCAGTTCTAGGATGAAAGCGACTGGAAGTTTATAAAAGGATTTATTTCTGTCTGAAGAACAAAAGTAAAGATTGTCACAGGTTACTGTCCATGTTTCTTGATCTATATGAAAATAGGCTCTTTTAGCTCAAATCAAATGTATATATTGTACTTTCTCCTTTTTTAAGATTGAACTGACATATGTATGTATTTGTCACTGGCATATATCTCCAGCATTTCCATTCTGGGTGATACTTCTGAACCTGGGGGTGAAATCCTTGCCCTACTGAAGTCAATGGGAGATCTGGGCCCTGAATATATAAGATTGTGCCCATTTGGTCAGTTGTGGATGTAGCCAAAGTGTTTTGCCATGTTCTTTTTTCAGTTTTGCCATGAGGATGATAATATTTGGCTTCATCTCATCTCAAACACTGTAAATACCTGAATGAATGTTAGATTCGGGTAAGGAATAAGTGGATGTTAGATCTTTGCACTAAGCCTTGTATCATGAGTAGGGTGACCAGACAGCAAATGTGAAAAATTGGGACAGGGATTAGGAACCTATATAAGAAAAAGACCCCAAAATCAGGACATCTGGTCACCCTAATCACGAGTGACACACACAAATAGTAAATGATTATTAAAAATATTACTATTGTCACAAAGTTTATAAATAATGAGGCCTATGGTGCCTTTTCCTGACTGTAACGGGATCAACTGATCAGTAAACTTTTAAATCATGGTTATGTTGCATTTAAAATATAGCATTTATAAATATACCTAAACACGCACTGTTCTTCTTCCTGTTATGAACTTGTTTTTAAGTGGGTTCTAAAGAAACAAACTAGCCTTTCCTATTAGCTAAAAAAACCCCTGCCCTAACTGGAAAATACACTGTGCCAAAAGCAAATTAAGGCAACTTTAGTTTGCCAAGATTCTATTTTTTTCTTTCTTTAGAAACCTAGAATTTTAAAAGCCAGACATTATATTAAGACAACAAACTGGTTTTGTTTTGTTTTGGGGTTTTTTTGGTGACAATTATCCTTCATTCAGTTCACTTGGGTGGGCCTGTAGGGGCTGATGGAGAGCTGAGAAGCCCTGAGAGTTCCTGTGGAGCAAGGTGCAGCTCTGCACTCTGTTGTCTTCACTCAGAGAAGTGCATGATAGACTCCACATAGTTCTCTGGCAAGAGTCTTGTCACTCCATTCATGACACCCTCGTACCACCCATCATCGTTCTTCTTAATGACGTAAATGATGGCACCTTCCTTCAGCTCAAGTGAAGTCAGGAAATGCAAATGTGAAAGTTCCAATAGCAACATAAAACTCTGTTTACATTATTTGAAGTGTGTTCTATAGTCTATAGTTCAGGTGACAGCCAGTAATATATTAAGATTCACAATTAACCACAAAAGCAATAATAGAGGTGGAGTGGGGGGTTTTTTTGTTGTTTGTTTGGTTTTTGTATTTCGCTGCCTAGGTTTTTAAAGAAAGGGAAAGGGGAATATCCTGAAGATTGAACAAGCACTGAAACAACTTTAAACACATGAAGAGGCCATAAACTTTTAAACAATTTCAGGTATTTAAGGTGGCTAAATTACTGGTCAGCCACCTAAAATCTTCCCCAGTAGTGTAAGGCTTTAAGGCTTCCTAAAACAGAATAAGCACACACTACATTCTTCAGATAACATAAGGCCAGGTCCTTAGCTGGTACAAATTGCTGTAGCTTCATTAATTCCAATGCAGCTACATTGATTTATATCTGTTGCAAAGCTGCCCTATAATCTCTGAAAGTACCTTAATTAATTACTGATGATTCTGCTCTCTCACCAGTTTTACACTGGTGCGATTCCATTTACCTCATTGGAACTGCTAAAAATCCAGACCTTAACGTGGCATGAGCACTTAAGTCACCATACAGTAATGTAAGTGCTTAAATGGGTAATAACATATAGTGACAAGTGTGCACTTATGAGAAAAATCTGAAAGTGATTTAGGGGACAATTCCTGTACACTGTGAAAATAGCAGTTCATGGGAGATCTACAACTGTGCTGCCTAAAACCACTATGGAATTAGAGCTGCAGTAGTCTCACCAGAAGGAGGGTTGGTCTATACATCCACTTAAGTGTCCCAACCCCACTGTGCTAGAGCCCATTTACAGCTCATACCCCTTATGTCCGGAAGACTACTCTCAGCAACTCAGCATGGATTGAAAGGTGCATACTTAATCTCTATCTAAAAAATAAGCACTCACTTAATATTTAAAATGATATCATACATGAAAAATACAAAGACAGGCTCTCATCCCTAACATGATTGGCTAGAGTACATGCGCAGCAGCCAATTGTGCAATTGTTCTGGGCTTTATCCAACCAATGATTTCAAAATGAGCCAAGGGCACACTGTTTGCTGAGAAGCACTTGCATACCAACTGTCAACATTTAGTCATTTTTGATTGGTGTGTAAGAAAAATAAAATGGAAAAATAACTTTCTTATTGGAAGAATATTTTGTTTCATTCTCCCAGGAGTTTCTGACAGGAGTTTGTTCAAAGTGTTCCACAAATTCACCACCAAAAAGACAGCAAATATGGAACATTTTAGCCCGGATTGTTTTTTTCAGTAAATTATGAATATTGTGAAAGCAGGGGATACAATGAAAATGTTTTACAACTTCAACTCTAGCAGCCACTACCAAAAACAAACTCAAATACAGAACCAGCATATAATTATATAAAAACTCTCCTTAAACGGACGGATTATAAACTGCGAATATCAAGTGATGAGAAAAGTAATGGTGATGGTAACTTCAAGATGAGGACAATTACCCACTATGATTTTGATGATATGTTTGTTCAGCAAAAATGAAGACTTGTTTGTTCTTTGGGGCACTCTTGAGACAATTCAGCTCATTAAAAAAACATCTTTCTTCTTGGATTCTTCATATATCAATTCCAAAACAGGCTGCATAACATAAAACAAATGTGTAAAGGCACAAATATTGCTTTGCTAAATGTCTGTTACACTAAGAAGACAACATTCAGTATTTTTTATGCCTTGGGAAATATACAACTATGAAAAAAGACAAAAAATAAATAGTTGGTACTTTGTTATGAATCACTAGATGGGAATATCAGAGATATCAATCCAATCTGAAACCTTCCACACTGCCAAGTGGAAAAAGGAATCCTACACATCCCTATGATTCTACGGCTTATAATGTTTGAACATTATATGAATTTGTCGTCATATGAATTTGTCACAGGCTAATTTCTACTTGAATGGTGTGACGTTACTGACAAACTCTGATCTTATAGATCATTGTTTCAACCACAGTTATATATTTGAAGCAAATATTATACAAAGGTTACCATGTAATGTGTCTATGGAACAATTATGATTTGCTAGTTATGATTATTCTATCTGTATGTGTGTATTATTTTTATAGTTGAAGTCATGAATATTGTCTATGTACTTGTATCTGTTGCAGGGTACTCAGTGTCCCGTAGGAACGAGGCACACACACAGCTGTTGAATAAAAGTAGTGAGTTTATTGAAGGCAAAAGTGACACACCCGCAACGGGGGCTCCCTTCGTTGCTGCCACTGAGACGGGGAAAGCCCGAAGCACCAGAGCAGTGCTCAAGATGAAGCCCACTGCGTGTAGGAACACAGGCAGAGAAATAACAGAAACATTTGCATCTCATGCATACCTCATGAATAACTAATATCTTGTTTTTATCTTATTAGTATTGCATAATACAAGCAGGTGTCTTGTTAGTCTACACACTGCAGGCAGGCGCTGGGAACCGGTTAACTCCGGCATGTGAAATATGCGATAACAGGGCAGGGACTGATAACGATGGCCGAAAGTACACTTTCCTTCCCAGGAGTTGGGGGGGAATAAGCACCCTTTCCTTCCCTGGAGTTGGGGGGGAATAAGCACCCTTTCCTTCCCTGGAGTCAAGGGGGAGAGCGCCCCTAGCACTCCTCCATGACAATGTCTTCCATGCCCTTACAGTATCTCAATGTGTTTTGAGTCTAAGTAGCCTCAGTGAAACATTTGGTCAGCTTCTTGAGAAAGGACTATTCTCAGTAAGTGCCTAGTCAAGAAACATTTAACTGACAGTGAACTTTGAGAGACGCAAGTCCACATCTGAGTTTTCCTGGAAACATTCAAACTAATATGTAAACAATGGCATTGACCTGTAAAGAACTGAGTCATGCATGGACATGTGACTTGTGCATGTGACTCCAGACTCCGTCTTGCTACTGTGATCTTCCACATGGCAAGACATTATAAACGGCTGCTATCTTGTTTTCAATCCTGCTTCTTGCCTTTGGAGGAACTGTGCTACAAACTGAAGCTCTGAACAAAGGACTGAATGACTCATCCCAGCTGTGGATGTACTCCAGAGACTTGATTTGAACCTGCAGCTTATTCCATCACTGCTACAAGCCCTAAATCAAGAACTCTGTCATTGCTCTGGATAATTGATTCCATTTAACCAATTTTAGTGCTCATCTATATTTTTTTCCATTAATGAATAAAACTTTAGATTTTAGATTCTAAAGGATTGGCAACAATGTGATTTTTGGGAAAGATCTGATCAGTATATTGACCTGGCTTTAGGGCTTGGTCCTTTGGAATCAAGAGAACCTTTTTTTTCTTTTACTGGGGTATTTTTGTTTTTCATAATCATTCATCCCCATAACAAGTGGCACTGGTGATGATACTGAGAAACTGGAGTGTCTAAGGGAATTGCTTGTATGACTTATGGTTAGCCAGTGGGGTAAAACCAAAGTCCTCTCTGTCTGAATGGTTTGGTGTGCCTTAAAGGTGAAGAAACCCCAGCCTTGGGCTGTAACTGCCCTGCTCTAAGCAATTTGTCCTGAACTGCTACTCTTAGTAGTGTCCCACCAAAGGCAGCATCATTACAAATGGCAACTGTAATTTAGTTTTAAAATCTATTCATCAGAAGCTACAATTTAATTCCATATAATGCACACAAATTTAGGACCCCTTGGAAAAAGCCATTTGCACTGCTACACACATACTACTTTCTTGTGAAAGACTCATGAAAGTGAATAGACTTCAGATATTAACAAAGGGTTAAGAACACCAACTTCAAATCAAACTGGTCGCATATTGTAATATGCACATCTTAGCTTGAAACATTATCATTATTATTTATTCCTAGTATTGAGGTGACACTCAAAGACCTCAGTCAGTTTTGGGAAGGACCTCAATGTTCTAACCACTGTACAAACCACACTGGAAGATCTTACAATTTCAATTAAGGCAAGACAAAGCAAGTGAAGGAAACACACAATAAGAAGTAAATGGGGAGGAAGGGCAATGGTAATAGTATTAAGAGTACATGGAGACATAAACTAGCTAGGTGCTCAATCTGAGGTTACCAAATCAATACAAGTGATACTATCAGTCATCAGGTACTATAGTGACAAGCGTCAATACAAAAGCCTAAGACAGAATGGCGCAGACTATTATCCTAGGTCTATTATGAGGATTCATTTGTTTAGTTCTATCACATATAAATCATATGTGAGTATAAAGAATTATAAAAAATATTATTCATTTTTATGAAATAAAGACAATTTGAAAGCAGAAGCATCTTGTAAGGCTAGAATCTGATCAAACAGCCGGTGCAAAGTGGTATAACCCAAGAAGGAGAGCTGTGGACAGAAACCATGAGAAACTGGCCTTTGTTATAATTCAGAAAGTTCAAGACATACTACTCATACACAAGGCAAACAGGAAATATTGGATGAGGAGACTGAAAAAGGGCTGTATTGTTAATGGCCCTGGGAAAACAGAGAACATGTGCCAGAGCAAACTTTCACTCCATTTTAACACATTACAGTAACTATAACTTGACATTTAGTTTTCCAGATCTTCCTCCTGCCTAGCTCCATACACATTGAGGTTATACATGCACATTCCCACACTGCAGAGGCTGCAGTAATGTTACTGCACATCATATTAGAAAATTTGTTGCAAACAGTAATACATACTGTGAGTCTAAACAATCTTAAAAGAATGGGTAATCCTATTACTATTTCTATTCATAATGTGGAAGAAAACAGCCAGGCTGCCAAATGCCACAGGTTTCTTTGGAGAAAGGATTGCTGAAATTCACCACATGCCTAATGATGAATGTGAAACACTCATGGGTGTTTTTTTTCTCACTCTGTCCTCTGCAATATGTCACCAGACTGTAAGATGAGAGACTAGAGACACAACTAAAATATCCCTGGTGGCCAAATGAGTAGAGTTATTTCAGTTGTGTCTTTTGGTATCCAACAGCCAGTGCAAGTGTTCCTCCCATTAAATATGGGAGAGGAAGGCAACAGACAATGGATGTGTTGGTTAGGAAAGGGTACTTCTCTGCTATGATCTTCTTAGTGTCTGCCTCAGGGAATGTAAGAAAAATATACTCATTCGAGTACATCTGTAATAGAGCTAAGGAAAACAGCCAGCTGAGAAATTCACATTTTTCAGATATTCACCTTAGGGACCCCTTTCATTTAAGCTGCATGTGAGTGGACTCCAATGCTCATGAAGAGCCCCATGTACAGGATGAGGGAATAAGGGCTTTGGGATCAGACAAAGGTAACTTTAAACCACCTTTGTGTGCTTGTATTTTGGGATTAGACATCGGTTAAAGCAACCTCAGTGAATCACTACTTTAAGATCTCTAGATTTATTGATTCCAAGGCACCGTTATGATCATCTAGGCTGACCTCCTCTAAACACAGAATGCAGAACTTCCTCCAAAACAATTGCTGGAGAATATATTTTAGAAAAACATCCACTCTTGATTTAAAAATTCTCAGTGAGGGAGAATCCAACATGCTTGCTAAATTGTTCCAATGACTAATTACTCTCACTGTTCAATATTATCTCCATAATTCCAGTCTGAATTAGTCTAGTTTCAACTTCCAGCCATTGGATCATGTTACACCCTTCCTTGCTAGACTGAAGAGCCCATTATTAAATATTTGTTCTCTGTGTAATCAAGTCACCTCTTAACCTTCTCTTGGTTAAGCTAAAAAGACTGAGATCCTGGAGTCTATCATTGTAAGGCAGGTTTTCTAATCTTTTAATCATTCTTGTGACTCTTCTCTAAAGTTTTCTCCAACTTTTCAAAAATCCTTCTTGAATTGTTGGTCACAGTATTCTAGCAGCAGTTACACCAGTGCCAAATACAGAAGTAAAATAACCTCTCTAATCCTACTCAAGAGTCCCCCATTTATGGAGCATTAACACTTTGGGCCAGAGCTTTGCACTGAGAGCTCATGATCAGCTGATTATCCTGCATGACCTCCAAACCCCAATCAGAATCACTGCTTTCCAGGATAGAGTCCCCCATCATGTAAGTATAGCCTACATTCTTTGTATACCTAGAGGTATACACTTAGCCATATTAATATGCATATCATTAAGATCTTATTCCCTTTATCTCTAGAAGCAGAGAATACCTGGAGCAGAGTTTACTCTGACCATTCCTGCTTCCTACCTATTGCCCACCTCCATCCTCCTATTTCTCACTCCCCACAATCCACTGACCCCTGGAAAGAGAGGAGGTGTACACTTGCTTTAGCCCTTATGCAGAGTGACAGGGCAAAGAGCCTGTTTCTGACTCCTTTAGGCACCAAAAGAGGCATTAAAGCAACAGAGAACTGGATCTTTGTTATTACTTGTCATTGTCTTAGAAAAATGGGGCCTTTTTCAAGATTGCTGGCAGGTGATATTTTTTCACAAAAAATGTGGTTAGCTCAAGAGTTTGCTGTCCTAAATCTTTCTTTCCCTATTTTCCATTTAACTAAATAAAGTATTTCATGTATCAGTGCACACAGAGTCTGGTCTATAGCAAACTGAAATTGTTGGGAGTTTCCCATAAACTTCAATGGGTTGTGGAGGAAACCCATAATTCACAGACATTAGTTATCTACATAAAGTGATACAAGACAGGCATGACTATCAGATGAAGAGGAAACACAAGTTAATTTTGACTTCAAAGATATATTTGTCTTTACCACCTTTCATATTGCAAATGAATAGCTCACTGCATCTCTAATAGGTAGCAGCCCATTCAGTTAAAATTAAGTTTTATAAAACAAAATTGAATGTAGCCGACATTTTTCTCACAGTTATTAAAAGATAAAACACAATGTGTACTGATTCTGTGCTTTCTGTGCTTGCAATTGCTTTTCTGAATGTCTGCTCATAATGCAGTGCATTGTATCTGTTCTTCTTGAATGTTATCTTTTGTTTCCTTCAAAACAATTTGAGGCAGAATAGTCATTATTGAATTTTGCAATAGCTTTGTTATCACAAATAGTTTAATACAGATCAGGTACATCTACAAAATAAAATCTTAAACATATTAAGGATAAGCAGAGAAAGTTTACTTTATTGACCTTTTTATGCACAGTTGCAGGACTGAGTAACTCAGTAAACAATTCATCACATTTCCTCCACTTAAAACTGGATCAATTAACCACATTTTAAAGTCATTCATGAATTATTTAAAGAATGAGGCTTCTTTTCCAACCTTCCTCTTATAAATGCTTAGGCAAATTAAATGAAAAACAGTTAAAATACAATAAAATAAGGATTACTTAAACCAG
Source organism: Dermatemys mawii (assembly GCA_007922305.1). Classification (NCBI taxonomy): domain Eukaryota; kingdom Metazoa; phylum Chordata; order Testudines; family Dermatemydidae; genus Dermatemys; species Dermatemys mawii. Next base: position 456,309 of record ML677357.1, on the reverse strand, counting down.
TGGATGTATTGGTGATGGACAAACTTCATATATTCTGTAAATTCAATTAAGATTAGCATCTAAGAGTAGTTTTTATTTACCAAAGTATTATCCAAGAATCAAAACAAAAAAACACACTCAATGCTGGTATGAATTCATATGATTTTTGGTTTGAATGACAGGTATATTAAATGTTTTATTAATTATTAATATTTTATTAATTATTAATATTATTTGATTTATGAATTAGAAGCTCCAGAGAACAGATTGTATCTTGGTACCATATTTCTAAACTAACATTATAACTGCTTTGTGGTTTTCCCCTTTGAAAATCCCCTCGTGTTTTATGATTTGCCTTCCTCTTTGCTTCTTTAGATACTTATTACTATGAGTATTAGTTATTTTAATAGTACCAAAGCTATACTAGGCTGCAGCACTTTACAGATCAGGGAGACATGGTCTCTGCCCTGAAAAGCTTTCAATCCAGCTTTAAATGAGAAATAACACAAAGAGTAGTTAAGAAAGGGGTAAATTGAGTGAAAGGACACTGGGAACACAAAATAAAAATGAATGATTATTGGACAACATCTCCTATTATGAAACATAGTGTCTCCTTTGGTAAGGGGTATCATAATAGTCACATGGCCACAGTGCATTATAGGAAGAGATGTCTGGCTGGTCAGCTTAGCCCATAGAGCAGAATGAAAGCATGAGACATAGGAATTGCAGCTAAATTGTTCAGCTAAGATTTTTATTTAGGTGTCTATTCTGAGTAAAAGACTTCAGCTCCTCTTTCCTGGGCTCTGCAGCTCTTTGTCAAAGTCTGTTAGCAATTCAAAACCTGTGTATACTTTAAAAAAAATAATTGAAAGACTTTTAGTGCAGAGGCAGCACAGCTTTATAGATAGGACTTTGGACTGGGACTTATGAGACCTGTCTCTCCCACTGCTTTGCTCCATGTTTCAGTTTCCCTCTCCATAAAGTGGGGATAATAATATTCTGATATTACCCAGCGTACAGTCTGGACAACTGAATAGCTGTGTCTCCTCAGTTCTCCAACCTGACCAGTTAACACAGAGCCTTCAGCATGTAACTTGCTACCAGCTACATAGCTAGATACTCTAATCTCAGACTTTCCCCCAGAAATGTGTCTTGCATTGCTCAGCACCTTGCTGAATAATGCAAACTCATATAAAGTCTATCATTTTATCAATGAAAAATGATATGTACCAGCTTTGTTTTCCCAAATGGAATCTCTCCCACACACTTTAATGTACACACACTGGTTAGATAAAAAAGTGAAACATGTTTATTAACTACAGAAAGAAAAGAAAGAGTTTAAGTGATTACAAGTAATGAGGCAGAAAGGTCAGGACTGGTTACTAAAAAAAAATGAAAAAATGAAAAAACAAGCTAAATGCCTAACATAAAAAGTTTAGTGAACTTAAAAGCACAAGTTTTCTCTCACCATAAGCTTACAGCAGTCTGTCCTGGCTTGCTTCAGCCAGGATTTCATCCCCTTCCCAGTTGAGTTCTTTCAGAGTCTGGGATGGGGATGCAGAGATGAAGGAGGAAAGTGAGGTCAAGCATTTTCCCTCTCTTTATAATTCAATTTATTGTACTAGAAATATCCTTGCTGAGTGATGGTGACAAACACTCTCTTGGAGATGTGAGGTTTGAACTGTCCTTGTGATGAAATGCAAATTTCTTTTTCACACCTCCCTCTGCCAGAGAATGGCAGTTTCAGAAGGTGATAGCCTATTAACACATGGCTAAGGTGCCAGTGTGTCTTTGTCTCTGAAAAACAGATTTGGGCCTGCCTTTTTAACTTTGGAATATGTTACAGCAATGTTATACACTATAATTTTATAACTTTACATACAATGTTGCTACACAGCTTCTCCTGGACAATAATGTTCAGCAGATTATGAGTTTTATAATGAACCCTCAAAGGCATACTTTGTAGAAGATGTATCATAGCCTTGTAAAAGTGGTAAACATAATGGTATAGTATCAGAGGAGTAGCCGTGTTAGTCTATAAGGTGCTACAAGACTCTCTGTCGCTTTTGCAGATCCAGACTAACAGATCTTAGGTAACAAATATCCTTTGAAGTGAAAAAAGGTATATATGTGATAATTATAATCAGGAGTGGATAAACCAGTTTGGCAACACACACACACAAATTTTAATATTTCTCAGTTTTTACCTCAACCAAACTTGATCAGATTGCATTTTATCCCTGAAAATATTAAGCTACTTTTTTTTATTGTTTGTTTTTCCCCACTTCTGATGGTCAGACTCAAAATGGGCTGGGGGGGAATGAACAAATCAGACTGCTATTGTGAGATTTCAAATTTCACAGAGGTTCAGATAAGCATCCAAATGTTTCTAGGCTTATCTGAATTGAATCCAAACCCTGAAATACTCAGGATTCACTCATCACCTCTCTCTCAACTTCACTCTCTGTTTTATTTGTTTTTGTGGATTTTTTATCTCAAGAAATGTCACTTCCTGCAAAGTTAATACCTTGGTTGTAAAAACTGCTGCAGTATAAAAATCAAAAAATATTTCTGTCCTAGGATTTCAGCCAGTACACTTCTCCAGTGACTGTAACTGCATAACATATCTAGCCCCTTAGCAATCAATATGTGCTAAATCTTAGCTTTTAAAGATTTGCCTCCTTTCTTTCATGTTCTTCAATGTGCTGCACATTTAATTGACTGTTTCAGTGGAAAATTAGCTTAGACAAGCAAAAACATAGATGTTATTCACTAAAACTAATGGGGCAGTATTACAAAATAAAAGTAAAGCAGGTCACCTGCACTGAAAAATGAAAACTAAGCACCTCAGAGACAATAAGATAAGCCTCTAGGAGCATCTACTAAAATTTTCAATTTAGAAAAAATTAATAAGAGTAAGGTGCGCATCTACCATCTAAAGACTAGAAATTTCAGGCTCATTTCTGGAAGTTTGTGGATGTTTCATTATTAGGACTTGTCTTCACTACTTGGGTAAGTCGACCTAAGTTATGCTACTCCAGATATGTGAATAACATAACTGGAATCGACATAGCTTAGGTCGACTCACCCTGGGATCTCATAGACTCATAGACTTTAAGGTCAGAAGGGACCATTATAATAATCTAGTCTGACCCCACAATGCAGGCCACAGAATCTTACCCACCCACTCCTGCATTAAACCTCTCACCTATCTCTGAGCTACTGAAGTCCTCAAATCTGGTTTAAAGACTTCAGGTTGCAGAGAATCCTCCAGCAAGTGACCCATGCCCCATGATACAGAAGAAAGCAAAAAAACCCCAGGGCCTCTGCCATTCTGCCCTGGAGGAAAATTCCTTCCCGACTCCAAATAGGACAATCAGCTGAACCCTGAGCATGTGAGCAAGACTCACCAACCAGACACCCAGGAAAGAATTCTCTGTAGTAACTCAATCCCATCCCATCCAATATCCCATCACAGGCCACTGGGCCCATCTATCACGAAGAGTCAAAGATCAATTAATAGACAAAATTATGTTATCCCATCAGACTATCTCCATAAACTTATTGAGCTTAATCTTGAAGCCAGATAGGTCTTTTGCCCCCACTGCTTCCCTGGGAAGACTGTTCCAGAACTTCACTCCTCTGATGGTTAGAAACCTTCATTTAATTTCACATCTAAACTTCCTAATTGCCAGCTTATATCCATTTGTTCTTGTGTCCATATTGGTACTGATATATTTATAGAGAGCAATCATATCTCCCCTCAGCCTTCTTTTGGTTAGGCTAAACAAGCCAAGCTCCTTTCATAACACAGGTTTTCCATTCCTCAGATCATCCTAGTAGCCCTTCTCTGTACCTATTCCAGTCTGAATTCATCCTTCTTAAATATGAGAGACCAGAACTGCACACTATTCCAGATGAGATCTCACCAGTGCCTTGTATAATGGTACTAACACCTCCTTATCTCTACTGGAAATACTTTGCACGATACATCCCAAGACTGCATTCACTCTTTTCATGGACATATCACACTGGCGGCTCAAACTCATCCTGTGGTCAACCAATACTCCAAGGTCCTTCTTCTTCTCTGTTACTTCCAAATGATGAGTCTCCAGTTTTTAACTAAAATTCTTGTTATTAATCCCTAAATGCATGACTTTACACTTCTCACTATTAAATTTCATCCTATTCCTATTAGTCCAGTTTACAAGGTCATCCAGATTTTCCTGTATGATATCCCGGTCCTTCTCTAAATTGGCAATACTTCCCAGATTTGTGTCATCCACAAACTTCATTAGTTTCACACTTTCACTTTTTGTGCCAAGATCAGTAATAAAAAGATTAAATAAAATTGGTTCCAAAACCTATCCCTGAGGAACTCCACTGATAACCTCCCTCCAGCCTGACAGTTCACCTTTTGGTATGACACCTTTCAATAAGTTAGCCCTTTTGAAATCAAAAACCCTAGTCACAGATCTATTTTACTTTATCCTTCCATTCCATTTGAACTGAATTAGCTCATGATCATTCGAACCAAGGTTGTCCCCTACAACCATTTCTTCTATGAGGGCCTCACTACTCACCAAAACCAAATCTAAAATGGCATCCCCTCTTGTTGATTCAGCAACTACTTGATGAAGGAATCCATCATAATAATAATCATATAATCATAATCTTGTCATACCTTTGTTGCCCTCCTCTAGGAGCAGGCAGAATCCCACTGAAGATCACCTGAACCTTGATTTCCTTCCCCAGCCTGGCATAGTCTCCACTGACACGTTCCAGCGAGAATCAATCAGTATCATTTGTTCCCACATGAAGGATGATCAGTGGATTCTTTCCTACTCTCTTTAGGATCCTCTTCAACCTCAGGTCCATATCCCATATTTTAGTACCTGGTAGACAGCACATCCTTCTGTTCTCTGGGTCAACTCTGGTTACAGGCAGGACTGTTGAATCTTCTCAGTAAGGAATCCCCAATCACGTATACCTGCCTTTTCCTGGTGACGGGTGCGATTCTCCAGTCTGTTACCTCTGGCTGCAAGTACTTTCCATTCCTATTATCCCTTGTAATCCTCTTCAAACCATCCTGAATCCTCCTGGGGCTCAGATTTGGTGATGTCATCTCCATTGACTCTACTTTCCCTACTCTGTATTGCCAGATGATGTACCTTTTCCCTGCTCTGTATTGCCATATGATGCTCTCCTATCAGCTTCCTTACTTTTCATAGACAGCTGGAATACTGGGATCAAAGGGATAGTGCTCTGCCATGATTTAGTGGGTCTTCACTAGAATTGCTAAATCAATTCCTGCTGAACTGATTGCAGGAACATCAATCTCCCCATAGTGAAGACCAGCCCTTAGAGAGATAAGAGGGTGAAGTAATATCCTTTACTGGACCTAAAATATATGATCTCACCCACCTTTTCTCTCAAATATCCTGATACCATGATGGCTACAACAACACTTCATTTCACCACTGTAACTTCAGTGAATATTTGCAAAGCACTTTGAGACCCCTCATTAGAAGGCACTAGACAGTGCAAAAGTTTAATATGCTATATGAATTCTCAGGTGATATGCACACAAGGCAAGATCTTCAGAAGTGACTATGATTTTAGGTATTTCCTTTTTGGGGAGGGAGAGAGAGAACTTGAGACACCTTAAAAGGACTTGATTCTCATTGTTTTTTGAAAATGAAATCACTAGAAGAAGTGTCAAATTGAACAAACTGAGGCACCTGAAATAATGAGTCACTTTTGAAACTCTTGGTCTCACTTTGTGTATTTTCTTCCTTAGAAGATGTAACTATCATTAAGAAATGTTTCCAAATAAAAAGAAAAACAGTGTGAGAGGTCACAGATAGGGTCATACTGAATATGTTCTCAATTTTCAATGCTGAAAGCAAGATTTATTTTCAAAGTAGGATGCCAAGTTGAATCACAGCATCTTTCATTACTTGTTTTAGAAGTGGGATACATTTTGAAGCATTAGTTGCAATAATTTTTCTAATTGCTTATTGTGCAAGAATATTAGGAGTAAAAAAAGATGTGCTGAAATAACAGTGAGGCAGCTGGCTCTGCAGAGCTCTTTACTGAGAAGTATTGCGATAATCTACTGAGAATCTACTATAAAGAAGAAAACAATCATTCCTGTAATTATGCTAGTATTATCTTAACGCAAGTTGTGTGGGCTCCAGCGTGAACTCTTTAGATAGGTCAATTGCCACATGCCTTCAAATATCAAGAGAGCTATGCTTCCTCCATTGTAATTCCTGATCTCTGTAGCCTTTCTTACATATCTGAAAACTCATCAAAATCCACCTAATTAGAAGATAACAGACTTTAGATTGTTTCAGAGTGACTGCTGTTCCTTTGGAGCCCTCATTGGAATGACACGTGCACTAGAGAATCTGAGGCATCAGTGCAACTGCCTCCCGGCATAGATCCTTCCTCTACTCAAACTATTGTGTTAAATGAGAAATTGTGAGTGATACATGGAAATGGGATGAATATATGTTTTGTTTCTTTCTGATTTTATTTTCTATTTTCTCTGCCTGGGGTGCTGCTGACAAAGGTGTTACTGGAGGCATGAGTACCAAAAAAATTAAGGGAGTGTAGTGAATAAACACACACACATAAATGGTGAGGATGGTGAAGTTAAGGTGGGAGGTCTTGCAATTAGCATTTGGAGGACTGAGTTTTGTTGAAAGCACAGCTGTGTAGAGACATTTTAAAAATGATTGTAATTAACTTGTAATTTCTATGAATAATCACCATAAGTATAGAAGCATAGGATGAGATTCTGCAAACACATGTTTAACCTATGCATATGCTTAACTTCACTCAACTGAGTAGATGCATTGACTTTGTTGGGACTGTTAGAATGATTAGTGCATAAACGCCGGGGCATAAATGTTTTCAGGGTCTGGCTCTTAATGATCTCATTATACTGTATATAAGAATATTAGAAGTAAAAAAAAAAGATGTGACTGAAATAACAGTGAAATAGTTGGCTATACAGAGATCTGTACTGAGAAGTATTGTAGGGAATCTACTTTACAGAAGAAAAAAATCTAATAATTGAAAATGTTTATTTTTCAAATGGAACAGGTTCACGCTCATTGAGATTTGATTATGTTACAAGTCATTTATTGTGTGATGTGTGGACAATTTTCCAAGAGTAAAATGCCACCATCAAGGTCTCTAGTCAAAAACTGTTTGTTTGGGGGGTTTTGTTTTGTTTTGTTTTTGTTTTTGAAAGCTTAAGGTCAATCAGACAAGTGAAAAAAATCAACAAACAACCAACCAACCAAAAAAACCCAAAACAAAACACACCTCCTCTTGGGACAGGCTACATGGCCATAAAATAGCTTTGGAGGGAATACTTGAGGACTAGTGGTGCCAAATAGGCTTAAAACAGAACCTAGCTCAGAACTATAATTATGGAGTCATTACCTTGACTATATAATAGGATGTTGCAATATAATAAGCAGGTAACATCTACTGTTGTGGCAGGGCATGAGATCAAGAGGATTTCACTTCAAGGAAAATAACTAAACACCAAGTGTGGCAGTGTGCCATCCCACAGTGCACCCTGATGGCATGGCCTGGCCTTGCAGCTTCCCTACCCTGAGTTCTCCCCTAATTCTCCCAATAATTTATTCACAGCCCAGAGGATTTAAAGTAACATTTCCTTTTGGAGCTAATTTATTAAAGCTTTATGAAATACAGTCTCCTTTGGCCGTTCAGGCCCAAATACTTCCTTGTTGGGTCTTCAAATATACTCTTGTCCCAGTCTTCAGGTTCCTGTTTCTTCTCCAGTACACTCTGTGATGGAATTATTACACCCTTATTCACACCCTACTTATTGTAATAATCTTTGAACAAGGTATGCATTGTAAGGTATCATTTGAAAACTCAATTTGCTGCTCACTATTGTCTTGGTAAAATATGTGCGGCAACACTAATTATAAGACCGACCCCTCCTCCCGCACCCTACGATGTTATTAACCCATGTATCAAGCACACAGTCCTGCCCAAAGGGAAGTTGGGAAACAGGTGTCCTAAGCAAAGTTATGTGTATTTGTCTCCATTTGCATTTAAGCAGTATACAGAATCATCTGTTCAGGAAATATCCTTCCACATAGACTCTTTGTCTCCTGGTTCTTAGCTGGAATTGTTTTTCAAGCAGAGAACTGAAGCCATAAAAAGGAGGTTCAAACACAAGGCTCACCTCTCTCTCTCCCTCTGCTCATCTCATTCTCTTCACCAAGAAAACAAAAGGAAACAACCACTGGACTCTGGAAGAGGGGTCCTGACCTGAAAGTTTGGTCAGTAATCTGCTAGGGCATGTAGTGAGAAAGTTTGTTTGCAGCTAAGATAATTTCTTCAGCAGATACTAGGAAGCATTTTCTCTTTATTTTTCTTGTAACCATTTCTGACTTTTCTGCCTCATTATTTGTACTCACTTAGAATCTCTTTGTAGTCAATAAAGAATTTTATCTAATCTAGCATGTTTAAATTGAAGTGTCTGGGTAACTAAGGTAATAATCTGGTACATTATTCCTTTAAAACAATAAAAGACTTAATATATTTGTACTGTCCAGTAGAGGGCTGGACAGTACAGGACATACATTTCTGGGGGAAGAACTAGGAATCTGTTGAGGCCACACTGCAATATAAGCAAGGCTGGTGAGAGCCAAGGTGTAACACATAGACACTCAGGATGTGGCTTTCCTTCTGGACAGCAGCTTGTGAGCAGCCCAAGTGGGACCCACTACAGCAAGGCATTGTATGAAACCCACCGTTCCAGGGCAGGGGTGACACAGCCTCACCACTCTTCTCAATTGTACCTTGGTAGGTCACATCCTTGAAACTAGGAAGCTCTGCCAGCCCACTGAAGCCCTTGGCCTTTCTGTAGAGTCTCTCTCATTGGTCTCTCTGCCCCAATCCTGATCTCTGAATTTAGAACACCTTCCCTTGGATTAAGGGAGTACACAGAACTCAATAATGAGGCTGTACAGTGAAACCTGTCCCTCTTTTCCAGTTCTGCTCTTCAAACGACAAAGGGTAGTGACAGAAAGAAATCTGATATTAGGAAAGCACAGATGGAAAAATATTTAATGCTACAACTAAGTCAGACCCTAGATTTTGCTGGATTATGCATGAAGTAAGAAAAGCACAGATCTCTAAGTACATAGAAACATAGAACCATATGGTTAGAAGGGATAGCAAGGGTCCTCTAATTTAACCCCTTTCCAAGATGCAGGATTTGTGTCTAAAATGTGGGAAATTGAAAGATTTTTATTCTCTGTTTGTACAATACCTACAATAGAAGGGTCCTGTTCTATGACTAGGATGCCTAGGTGCTGTGATAATACAAATAACACTTTTCCCCGACAAGAATGTATAACATTACTTAAGGTACAAACTGGACTGCTGCACAGCTGTGTCCCCTCAATTGTCCAACCTGGGGAGGGGAAATGTGATATGCCCCTCTGGTGTTGGCTGGACCAGTGATCTAGGCCGCTCCAACCCTTGACTCTGGGAGCCAGCTTTACTCTGCACTGTTGTGAGAACCCCCACTCCTGGTCTGTTCACATACAGCCTCTGGCATATAAGCTGCTCCCAGCTACCTGCAAGTGAATGACACTAGACAATATCTCCAGGCCCAGAAACAACCCTAGGAACCTCTGTCTTGCAGTGTCCAGTTATGCCTGCTGGACACTGCAAGCTTATATAAGTTTGTCAGTTTAACAAAGAAATTGACATGTACCAGGCTTGTTCTCCCAAGGGAAGTCTCAGAGACACTGCAGAGCAAATGCACTCCTTTGGTAGAATAAGCTAACAGATTTATTAACTATAAAGGTAGAGTTAAGTGAGCGGTGTCCAATACGTTTGTCACTAGCCATTTGTGGCTGATAGGCTATTGAATTCTGGCTAATGCATGTGGCTTTTTTTTGTAATGTGGTTTAATGTGACTTTTAAAAAATATGACTAATAAGAAAAATTCAAAACTACAAGTGTGGCTAGCAGTGAATTTTCATTGGATGCCACTGATTTAAGTGATAAGTGAAAGCATAACAAGTCAGATTTGGTCAAATGAAATAAAAGCAAAGCACGTTCTAAGCTGATCTTAACACTTTCAATGTCCTTGCAAACTTAGATGCTTCTCGCCACAGACTGGCTCTTCAGCCAGGCTCTCCCCTTTGATCAGTGGTACAGCCACTGGGAGGTGGTGGTGTCTGTAGATGTAGGCAGAAGAGAGAGAGCATGGCAAAATGTCTCTCCCTTTTTTCATGTACTTTCTTTCCTCTTGGCTTTGCCCCCCTTCAGAGTCAGTGAGCATTACCTCATTGCAGTCACAAACTGCACAAAGGAAGGGGATAACTCCCTCAAGAGTCTAACAGATTCTTTTGTTGCTGCCTAAGGGTATGTCTATACTACTCACCAGATTGGTGGGTAGTGTTTGATGTATCGGGGATTGATTTATCACATCTCATCTAGATGCAATAAATCAATCCCTGAACGTGCTCCCCGTTGACTTCGGAACTCCGTCTCCACAAGAGGAGGAAGCAGAGTCAATGAGGGAGCATCAGGATCGACTTGCCACCATGAGGATGGCCAGGTAAGTCGACCTAAGATACTTCAACTTCAGCTACATTATTCGCATAGCTGAAGTTGTGTATCTTAGGTTGCCTCCCACCCCAGTGTAGACCAGACCTAAGACAATGTCCTTGTTCCTGAGAGGCTGGGCTGGGTTTGTCCCACCCATTGTCTGATGAAGTGTGAACTGCCTCTTTGTTCTTGGAGAATTTTTGCATGGGCTTGCTTTAAGCCATAAGGATACATTTTCAGCCTCATAACTATATACATGAAATTATAAACTATAGCCTTACTGTAACAATTACTATAACACCACTATAACAACCATGCTCAGTGTATTATGAGCCTTCCAAAGATACCCAACCTGACAAACTTTATAAAATGATTGTGTGGTAGCCAATGCAAAGATGAACATGGGGGTGTAGGGTATTCCCCTGAGGTAAGGTGTGTCACAGGTGCCTTTTACACTGCTTTTCTGTGAGAGCAACCATTCCTGGCCTGCTCTCACACAGCCGCCATCATGTAAATTACTCCTAGGAGGAACATTTAGTAGCAATTACTATATGTAGTAGTGGAGAGTCCAGGAGGACTCCAAGGGCTTGAACTATATTGATACTAGAGGGACAAGTACCCTTGATAGAAGTCCAGGGTCACCACAATAACTTCACATTCTAAGTATATTGCTGTTACCACCAATATCAGCTTCATCTTGGTTGTAGTATTTCATCATAAGAGTAAAACAGGCAATGTCTGTAAAAACAGCTATCAAGGGTTAACTTTTTAATGTCAGCTCTAGTCTTCTCAACATGTATCTTTGGTAATTTATTTAGTTGTATATCCCTGCAATATGTCCTCCTGGCTTCTTTCTCTGGCAGCATAAAGCTTTTGGGTCTAGCTTTCTCAGGGAATCTCTTTGTGAGATTGACTGGTCCGCTCAAAACTTACACTAGGGTGGCCCCATAATCAGGGGATTATAAAGGCCAGCTTTGTTCAATCCCTGCAATGAAGACAGAATGGCTGTACCGGAAAAACTGACCCAAAATGTAGGATGAGAGAGACTGCAGCATTCTGACTTGATCCGCATTTTTTCCCCAACTGAAAAGCAAAATTATCTGCCCAACAGAGATCCTATTAGAAGCAGTTTTTTTAAAAAAATGGTTCTCATTAGACAGCTTTTGTTTTATGGATTATACTGTACTCTCTGTAAATAAGCTTATTATTTTTGCTCTAACTGATAGGATTATAGGACACTCCAGCAGCCAGAGAAAGAAAATATTTTCTTAATGTATTCTATCACCTACTTAAGAAGGAAAATAACTTGCCAGATATTTATTGATTTCTGCTTCTGTTTTATGCTTTCTATTTCTGTGCTGTTGCCTTTTATTGGAATTATGTTACCACCCTTTCCCCACATCCATCTGCATCTGTCTCCTCTGTTCCTTACTGTAAGAACATAGGTATGTATGTAAGAGCTAAAGTTGCAAATGGATTTATCCTGTTGGGCATGAATGCCTTCTAGGATGTTGCTTATGTTGTAATGCCAAAAGCAGTTCACAGCTGTGACAATAATGGACTTAAAGTTTCATGCGTCAGTGGGTTTTCAGACACCCAAAGAGACAGATGTATGTAATAGAGAAGAGCAACAAAATCAAAACAGATTTTTCAAAAGCTAGAACTTTGTGGTCACAGATTCATCCATTCTGTAATCTATGCCAATAAGAATAAAGTTGTGAGAGAGCCATTAATGGCCACTGTTATTTCTTCTAGCAGAGAGCTCCACCATCTTGATCAAGCTCCTGCGAAGGGTCTATCTCTCACAATCATAGTCATGGTCCATGGTATCATTATACTGTTAGAACTACATTGGGTTGCTCTGAGGAAAAGTTTGGTTATTTTGATTATTTGTTAGTTATTTGGATTCAAAACAGGTAAGTTGGTGATATGCTATGGTCTGTGTCATGGAGGAGTTCAGACTAAAACAAATAATGGTCCCTTCTGCCTGTAAAAATCTATGATGTTTTTGTTTGCCTTTGCTGTTGTGGGCTTTTTTATTTTGTTTGGCAGGGGGTTATTTTTGTGCACCCTTTCCTGATTTCAGATGGGACTGAAGCTGGAGGGGTCAAAAATAGCTACCACATTACTAGAAATGAGCTGTCCCAGAAACCTTAACTAAAGCCTATTATCCTGCTACTTCCAAACATTTTAAAAATAAATAAATAAACAAAGGTAAATATGCTCAAATAGTTTGGATCATAAGCAAACCTCTCCACCTTTTGCAGTACACCCTGTAGCTTTAGTTAGCCCAGCCAGATTGATTCCCATCACCTTTCAGGAAACACATATTTTATTACCTTTTCTTATGGTTACTTGCTGGGATTTTGCCAGGTCTGTCGCCAAGTTCTTTTGACATTATTTGTAGAAATCACATATGGGAGGGCTGTATATGCCAGTTCCCTAATGCTTAAAATGTCATTTGCATAAGTTCCTCATCCATCTGGCAGTGGAGCTTGTGGGCATGTCATCCAGAGTGCCACAGTATTAAAAAACAGGGAGAGAGAGGGCAGAGGGAATCTCTAAGTAGACACTGGCAGCAGGCAGTGACCATACATCTTAGAACAGATCATTACTGCATTATATGCTGGCCACATTATTCAAATGATTTCTCTTATCCCAAGTTCAAGATCTTTCATTAGGGAAACTATCATCTTTGTACCCATATGTTCAGCACATCTGTCTTACTGAGACTGCCTCAGAGGAAAAAAAATATCAAACATTCTGGTATTTTGCCAACATAGGCAGAAAAAAACCCTTTAAAAATCCACCAGGAAATCACCAATTATGACAGTTCATGTTGTGTGCTGTGGTCGGTGGGATCTGGGGATTTGAGACACTGTATATGGCTTCTGATGAAGTCGTAGCGTTTTGTTTCATTTTTTTAAGGCCCTTCATCACTCACACAGACATTTTGGTGTAAACAGCCACAGCATTATGAAATATAAGAAACATAACAAAAAAAGCCCACAACTATCTTGCTAACTTAAACCGGCAATGACAATGTGGATATAGACACTGAAATCAATTTATTTTAATAGATCCGTTTGAAAGCCACAATCCAAATGAATGATATATTTGGCTCTTCAAAGAAGAAGAATGATCTTGGTGTTAAGGTACTGAACAGGGACTCAGAATAACTGGATTGTTTCCTATATGACCTTGGGCAAGTGACCTAAGCATTCAATTAAATGTGGGTAATATTTCTTTCTCTTACCTATTTAGACTATAACCACTCATAACAGGGTTTTGCTATAACTGTGTGTTTGTACAGTACCTAGCACAATGAAGGCCTGGTCGTGCTTACAGTTTCTATGCTCTACTACAGAAGTAATAAAATAAGAATTGACATTAGTATTATACCCTGGGAAAATTTGGAAACTATTTGTTCCATGGCTATTAAAATTGTTTACAAAGATATTAGTGTCATTTTTACTATAAGTCGTAAGATATCTTAATTTCTTCAGGATACCAATGGTAAAAGTGTGTCAGAAATATCTCTCTCTCTCTCTCTCTCTATATATATATACACACACACACATTATGAAATCTGCATAATGAGATAAAATGTATGTTATTGGTGGGTTACACAATGTATGTTACATTGTATGTAAAATGTATGTTACATTGGTGGAAAAGCCCTACACTTCTAGTTTATTACTGTATTTACGCTTGATGAAACCTATGCCTTTAACTTCAGCAACTAATTTTGAAAGCTAAAGTTGAGGATTTTACAGGGTCATGTTTAACATCTGACTGAAACTTTCAGAGTGGAAAAAAAATCCCACTAAAGTTTTTGTGCAATAATATAGTACATATAGATTGAAATTAATTTATTCCTAAGTGTCTATGGGACACTGTGATGGTTTTTCCTGAGGTGCAACTTGAACTGTGGGACTGCTGAACCCTCTGTCTGACCAGCTTGGGGTATCCCTCTCCTACTCTGATGCTGAGATAAGCTACAAACCCCTGGCAAGTACTGCACTTACACAGACATCCACAGGCAGAGACACACCCAACTCAGTTAAATGAATGCTTTTCCCAACCATTCATGAACCAACAATACAGAGGCTTCAGCCAATTCTCTCCAGCCTTGCACCCCAGAACTGTACTGTCTTGCACTGCTCAGAAGTCTGACCTCTGTAAGTTTATTATCCAATCCACCCCACCCTCCATGTGGAGGAGAACACACACTAGCCTTTGTTCACTGAGTAGAGATTTCCCAACAGTTCAACCAAAACACACTGTCATAGTTAAAATTAACTAAAGAAATGAAGATTTGGGGTGATTATAAGTAATAAACAGAGATCAAAGTTGGTTACTTAGGAAATAAAATAAATATACAATCTAAGTTCTATAAACTAAACAGGATTTGAATCAAGCAGCATCCCATCCTAATAGATAGTACAAAGAGGTCACAGATCTTCAGTACTGAGGCTGGAACTCTCCTCCAGCCTGGGACCCCTTCCCCAGTTCAAAACTTTGTCTTCCAGACCTCTTTCCAGGTGTTGATTTGGAGGAGGGAAAGTGAGGCCAAGTGATGATGTCAGTTCCCCTCTTTTATACTTTCTTTCAGCTTGCTGGAAAGATCCTTTGCTAGGTCATGGATCAAGCAATCTCCATTGTATATAGTTCCTGGCACACTCTTAGGGAGTGTGAATTCCTTTAATGGGCCATCACTGCATCTGTCTACTCCATTGTTTTACCTGGAAGGCTGACTGTTGGTGTTCCCAAACTCACATCATCTTTCAGAAACACACACATAGCAAAGCTTCATAACTTTCCATACAATATAACAGGATATTAATGTTCAACAGAGCAAGACTTTTCAAAATGATACCTCAAAAGGTATACTTTGTACAAAACCTATCATATTGATATGACAGTGGTGAATATGAGGGCTCCAGGGTGCTGCTTTGAGGCACACTGAGCACATCTCTGTGGCATGCTAACAGCAGCAAATGATGTATGAATTATCTGACACAGCTGACTTTCCATCTGTTGTAGGCTGCACTCAGGCCTCAGAGCATTGCAATATGAGGATTATCAGAGACAGCAGAGCATTACTCTTCCTCTTTATGCATACCGCATGCTGCAATGCCATATACAGAATCACTGATGAAGTCTCTAGTTTCTCAAGACTAACTCTTTACAGGGAAATTCAAAAATAAGGTTTTTATCCTTTGAATTGTAGCTGCTCCAGATGTTAATGATAAGTTCTGCAGATGTTGCCTCACTGTTAACATTACTCAGTATGGGTTCCTGTGAAGTCTTGCTGCATGAAGGACAGATTTCCTTCTTCATAGCCCTGTCCATGGTTGTATAATGTGGTGAGGGACCTTGAAAAGGCCATTATTACCTTTCCAACTGATGGCTGAGGTGCTGCAGCTTTAACAATTATAAGAGGCTCTTTTCAAGTAAGATTGACTCCCTATTGTCTCCTCTAAATCAGATGGCTGTTGCAGTGGAAGCAGGGAGAAACCAACCTGCAAGAGTTGGAGGAGAGAGAGAAGGAGAGAGAAAGCAGCAGGTCTCTGGCTCTGAAGGGAGAAAGGGGGCTCCATGAATTGAACATAGAGAAGGAAAGCTCTAATTTAGTCCTGTGCAAGAAGTCTTACCATAAGAGAAAAGGCCTGATTTAAAAGAGAAAAAAAAAAGAGAGAAGCTGACTGAAAAAGAACCACTGGAAGGAAGTCTCTCGGACTCCAGATCAAAAGCAGCCATGGTCCCAGTTTAGGACTCTGGAAGCCTTAATTGGCCTGAAAAGGGAAATATCGGGTCAGGTGCCTGCAGCAGATGCCATTTTGGCATCCCAGTGTGCAGGAAAGAGGACCAGAGTCAGAAAGATAAGGACAACAAATGTTTTTGATCCACTGGAAAAGAGAGATGGAGCTAAATCCTTCAACCACATGGCTCATGTGAATAGCTTCTGAATTCAGTGGGACTTCCCATACATAACGTGTCCACACCATACGTAATCACTCTTCATCCTAATACAGGTTTGCAGATCCACAGTTCCAAAGGGCCACTATGGCTGCAAAATGAAGATGAAATAGAAATCTAAGCCAATCGTGTGGGATGAAGACATGGATAATGTTGTATTTGACATTTTGGACTGTGAAAGAGGTTGTTTCAAAATCTGTATTATGATAAATTGCTAACAGGGGCTTTCACTGCCATGTTTGCTATCCATACACTTGCAATGTAGTTGTGTTGTCCTTTCTGTGTTGCTTGTTGTTTTTTAATTGTGATCTTATATTGCATCATGGAATTGGTACTTCATAACTTGATCATGTTGAGGAAGTTCTGGGAAGGTACATTAAGAATTGTCTTCATGTCATAGTTGGTGACTCACTTATATTCTATAGCTGTGATATATACATATTCTTTATTTACACCATGCATGTCTCCTACATTGTAAGACCTTTGGAGCAAAGAGTATATCAATAAGTTTTGTATACATTTATGACGACATCATATATATGACTACATGGGATTTATATTGTGGATGATTACTTTTTGTAAAGTACAATAAAATATGTAGTAAGCAAGGATGATTCTCTAAATGTCAACTTCTCAGGGTCTGAATAATTACATACAAACCCCACTACTTTAAAATAATTTTATTTAGACTGCTAAGTCAAGTACTCATAAGTGAGGCCATACTAAGGTTGTTGTCAGTGCAAACTTAATTCCATCCATATGTCTCCATCCTTAACACTGAATGGAGTGTGTGGGGGTGTGCGTGTGCAGGAGGTGTCCTGTGGAAAAATAGTACATGAGCATGTAAGTAAAAGACTATCATAATGAATATGCCAGGAGGGTGAAATTAAGGTTGATTGGGAAATCTTAATTTTGGCATTTCATAACTTTTTAGTGTTTGTTAATGGAACTATAAGGTTGGAAAATGACTTTCTCAATGTAATTTCCTGCTTTAAAAAAAAAGGATAACATATTCTATAATATTCAATTAACACTGATCCCACTTACATCATCATCAGGGTTTGGATGCTGAACCTTCAGCACGGAAGCACAAAACTATTACTGCTCAAGCTACAGGACTAACTGCATTAGCTAAAGGCAGCAGAACGCCCCAGAGTGTGGAAGGAACAGCTGAAACCAAGGGTTGAGTCCTGGAGTTGATCAGAAGGGAATGATGAGTCAAACCAACCCTGTCTCTCTCCTCCCCACCTCTCCAGAATCAGGGGGAAATCCTTCCTGCCCCATGTGGTGCCCCCAGGGTGGGGGTGGACCACTAGGATCAGGCATTGGGTCTGAGGGCGTTTGGAGAAAGCCTGACTTGACTATCATTTTTCCTTCCCTTTGGAGTTGGGAAAACTGCAGCCCCATGTGGTTCCACAAGAGGGGAGGAAGAAAGGGATGACACTGAGGCCAGGTGTTGGGACCAGATGAGTGTTGAGAGGAGAGAGGAGTAATTGACCCTTCCTGTCCCACATGGTGCCCCTAGAGTAGAGAATAGGCCAGGGAGAAGTCAGCCAGCACTTTTCTGTCTCCACTCCTACACACTCTGGCAGATCCTGGGCATTCTCAGTACAGTGTCTTCCATTGCTGCTGCAGGGGCCACATGAGCCTGGAACTTTGGAATGCTCACTTATGCAGTTATTAATTTCCTAAAATGTCCCTAAGCAACACAAGAGAGGAAGGGAAAAGGTAATTTTTAGCCATTTATATATTAGCAAAAATGGAATGGAATTTCATGGGATAAACAAAGGCACATTCCTAGTCTCAAAGGAATCCTCTCTGCCAAATACCAAATGGTTACTGCATACAATGGAAGTGGGAAGGCTTCTACACACACACACTCAAAGACCACAAGAATCCTTTATGATGGAGGCAAACATTGGGCTCAACAGAACTCCCTTTCTGTTTTCCTTTAAATATTCTAAAAAGAGATTTACATCACAAGATGTCTGGGCAGTTGCAAAGTTCTTCCTAGCAAAGCTGAGCTTCATTGGTGGGAGTGATTTTTGTGGTGATTCTTGTTTTAAAAATATTTCAGATCCCTGCATTTTTATATTTCAGTTTTAAACATCTTTATAGCATGAATCTGATTTATTACACTTCCCATCATAGGGAGGACTTGCTATTCTTTCTTTGCTATTTCTTTACTTCTTTTCTATAAGGAAAAGGCTCCCTCTTCCTTGCTAATTTGATACGTAAATTTGTTTCCTGTGCCAAGAAATTAGTCTTGTAAATATACATAGAAGTGTCTCTGGTATCATGAGAATGCAAACCCAAGTGACTAGAAACAAGTCATTTTTGTATAATCAAATACTGATTAAGCTAATGGAAAATATGACAAACATATGCGATGGCATGAGATTGATTGGTAGCTGTTGCCAGATATTTTTCCTTTTAATTAAAGGAGTTCATATTTCCAAAAATATCTACTGAGAAATGAGGTAGAAGAGGATGCTTGTAAAATTGCAGGCAAAAAAATCAAATGATATAAGCACCACTGTTCTACTTTTAGGATTGGTCTTGGAGATTTTGGTGGCAAAATCAGGATAAGGGTTTTAAGCAGAGAATTTTCAAAACCACAAATATTAAATATACTGTGGTAGCATCTAGGAGCCCAACTCTCATTCACTTTCAGTGGGCACTGGACACCCAACTCCTCTTTGGGCCTTGGAAAATCTCCCTAATATTCTCTATGTGTGGTAGACTGGCTGCAGAAGCATTGTTTTTATTTGTTCTAGATGCTCTTTAAGTTGGCCTTAGCACAAACATATATTAAAATAACTCCCCAGATTATATGAAATCCCTCTGTGACCGGAATCTCAGGGGAGCCAGCTGAGGTCATACAATTAGGGTGAACCCCAAAGAATGGGGTAGGCAATCCCTAAAGCTGGTGGATACTCCAAAACTTAGGCCATGGTTACACTTACAGGATTATAGCGGTATTAGTTATAGCTGTCCTCATATACAGCTATAGGAATAGCGCTATAGCGTGGCCACACTGACACCCGCCAGCGGTATAGCGTGGCCACATTTGCGGCACTTCAGGCGGCATTGGGAGCAGCGCATTAGGGCAGGTATCCCAGCATTCAGCTGGGTGAAATGTGCTTTTCCAACGAGGGGGATGAGGGGGGACGTGTTGTGTGTATGGGGAGGGAGAGAGCGAGTGGTTTTTCCATCCTTCTGAGAGCCTGTCAGTGCGTGTCCATTCATAGAGAAGATTAGCAGGCTTTGTCTTCACACAGGCTCCCTTCTTAAACATTTGCATTGCTTATCTGCCGAGTTAAGAGAGAAACTCTAAAAAGGTACTTCCGCATTCCTCCAGCCGAATTCAAAAGAAAGGGAAGAGACGTCAGTTGCCTTAAATGGCTCCAGGCACCTCAAGAGATCACTTGTAGCGCAGTGGGTGTCCACATTCTCGCCATAGCGCTACAGCGGGAGCGCTACAGCCCTTATTCCCCATGCGGAGGTGGATTACCAGGAGCGCTATAACTCCGAGGTTATAGTGCTCTACGTGCCTCGCCAGTGTGGATGGGGAGTGAGTTATAGCGCTCCTGACGGCTTTATAGCGCTATAAAGTGCCAGTGTAACCAGGGCCTTAGATTTACCAAGCCAGCACAAAACAGCTTCTATTATACCTCACTGGTTATTCACAAGTCAACAACATGGTTCCCTTAAAATAACCCAGCCTCAGACCTCCACCTAGACACTGAAAACTGTATGCTGAAGATTGCTGAAAATCTTATTTCATCATCCTAAAAAGGTTCTACCAATCCCAAAGGATGGAACACATTACCTCCCAGGTTAATGAAAATTCCAGACCTTTCCCAAATACACACACAGCCAATTCTTATAAACTGAACTAAAATGTATTTAAAAAAAAACGGGGGGGGTGGGGGATAGAGAATTGGTTAAAAGACCAGTATAAATACAGACATGAGTCAATCTTGAGATTCAGATTCATAGCAGAGATGGTGAGCTTTGTAGATGCAAAGAGTTCTTTCAGAAACAGTTCAAAGGCTATAGTCTAATGTTTATATTTCAGGGCAGTCCAGTCAGAATTGGGATCTCAGTCCTTGTGGTTTAGGCTTCCCCTGCATGGAATCTCAAGCAGATCTGAGATAAAAAGGATTGGGACCCAATGGTCTTTTATATAATTCCAGGCCTTCTTTGATAGATCAGAGTCTTTAGTTAAACAATAGGCACTCATGTGGACTTTGAAGAGGACCCATTTCCTAAGCATACCTGGTAATTATCCACAGAGATTAACACCAGGCAATTGCCTGTTTTTCCACCATTCACAGATGATTTGCTATATATTTCAAAGAGAGATGAATACAGGGACTTCCCATGTTTACAGTTCATTTATGTGTTAAGAGGTTCTTTTGATCTGAATTAACAGAATACAGCATAGCCAGGGACTGTTTGATACTGTGACAAAGCTCTGTCCCTATCTTCCTGGATCCTGAGTTTCCTGGTGGATTTCACTAGCCTGAGAGGCTCACTGTGACACTCCACGTAGCCCTTCAGCCTATTGAGCCATTTTCATCATAAGCCAGTGAGGAGAAGCTATCCTTCCTGGCACAGTCTCTGTTGTCTCCCAATCTCAGTGATTAATTAGGGGAGGCAGAAAAGGGGGAGCCCAGGCCTGCCCTCTACTCTGGGCTCCAGCCCAGGGAACCTAATAGTATCAGCTAAGATGGCTGACCTTTTAGCCACAAAACACAATACAATTCCGTGGGCTACTTCCCCACAGCAGTCCCGCTTCTTCAAACTCCACTTCACCCTTACCTCAGGGCCTCCTTTCTTGCGTATGATATGTTGTCTACCACTCAGTCTCACCAACAGCACAACTGCCTCCCACAGCTCCTGACATCCATCCCCACCTGACTAACTGGGAGGTTTTTAACTGGTTTCAGCCAGTCCCCGATTGGATTCAGATGTCCCAATCAGGCTAGCTATTTCTACTGCTTTCTAGAAGGTTCCAATAATACCAGGGATTTGTTTAGCCTGAGACTAACATATCTGTTCCTTAAGCACTTTCCTATAGCCATCTGGCCTTGCCCCATCACAATATATATATGTATGTAAACACACACACACTATCTATATCTATCTATCTATCTATCTATCTATCTATCTATCTATCTATCTATCTATCTATCTAGTGACAAAGCTCCAAGTCTGTACTTGTGGGTCCTGCACTTCCTGGCAGATTTAGGGGCCTCAGAAACTCATCTAGGCCACAGAGTGACCTCTCTTTCTCAGTATAATTGGCAAGAGTCACCACCTAGTGAGTTACCTTCATCACAGGCCAGTATGGAAGATGGAAAAGGGGGGACCCCGGGCCCGCCCTCTACCCCGGACTCCAGCCCAGGGATCCTAATAGTATCAGCTAAGATGGCTGACCTTTTAGGCACAAAACACAATACAATTCCCTGGGCTACTTCCCCACAGCAGTCCCCGCTTCTTCAAACTCCACTTCACCCTTACCTCAGGGCCTCCTTCCTTCAATATGATATGTTGTCCAACACTCAGTCTCACCAACAGCATAACTTCCTTCCACAGCTCCTGACACCCACACCCACCTGACTAACTGGGAGGTTTTTATCTGGTTTCAGCTAGTCCCTGATTGGCTTCAGGTGTCCCAATTAGGCTAGCTGTTTCTACTCCTTTCTCGAAGGTTCTTAATTGGCCCCAGGTGTCTTGATTGGCCTGGAGTAGCCTTTGTTTGGCTATCCAGGGAACAGGGACCTGCACATCCTGAGACTAATATACCTGCCTTCCAGCACTCTCCTATATCCTTCTGGTCTGACTCCGTCACAATATATATATATATATATACACACACACACATATACACACAAACATTATTTCCGTATAAGTTTTTAAGGGTTGAATTTGAGTAATTTATCCTGCAAGATGATTAACCCTTTGTGTTCATGCGTCATACCTTCCTTTCTTAGCTAGACATTACAAGGAAGTCCACAAATGGAGTGTGACAAAAAGCCTATATTCCCAATGTTAAGGACATGTTCACAGTACATCCCCAACCAAAAAAGGATGCAGACCTTTATGGCTGGTAGACAAAACTCTATCTGGTAGTAGGCTGACAAGCGGAGTGGCATACAGCAGGTAATGTCAAGAAGTGCTGAAAAAGGGGTTAAAATGGTAAGACGGTTCCAAGGTCTGGGCTATAGGCCTTGGAACCAACAAACCACAGCTGGATAAACTGTCTCTGTAAGGCACAACCTGGAGAAAGGTGGGAGGCATGGTGTCCATGGAGCACAGGGGAGATGAGGTTACTGTACCAACTTCTTAGGGTGCAGCAGGCACTCCTCCCCAGTATGGGTCCCACACTGCTGGCTGATGTGGAGAGGAACAAAGATCATGGTTTATGGGTGGCGGGTATTAAAGGACAGGGGAAGCTAAGCCTCCCCCAGTCCAGGCCCTGGCTCTACCCACACTCCATTCTGAGGCCCCACCCTCACTTCCCTTCTCTTCTGAAGCCAGTGAGGGCTCAGCTCCAGTCAGCAGCTCTGGGCTCCTCCGGCCATGGGGTGGGTGTGAGGAGCAGGGTGGGCTAGGAGCTCCAGGGGGCATGGGGCAGGGCCTTGGACAGAAGGGGCCAGGGGGTAGTCTCCCATGCCATGGTTACTTCTTCCTTGCCCACTCTAAGAAGACGCTATTAGCAGCGGCATGATGCTGACTGAGTCCTTTCTCAGGGCTGGTCTATAGGAAGAATTTGAGTGGGGCAAGATGGGGTGAGAATCTTACGTCAGTGGTCTAAAGTCCATGTGGACCCTGCTGATATAGGTTAACAGTTTATTGGAGTGCCTTATCGTATAGTCTTCTTTGAAACAGGAAAAGAAGAAAGAACATTAGCAAACAACACACATCAGCAGAGTGCATGTAGACAGTTAGATCATAGCAGGCTACTATAAGGTAGATTCACACCCCAGATTGCCACAGTGTAATTGTTCATGTAGACAAGCCTTCAGAACTCTCTGCTCAGGGGAGCATAAGACCTGTGGGTGTCCCTTGCCCCTGCATGAGGGTTTCTGGAGGTGGAAGAGTCTTTGTGGCCATTTAACTACTTTCCACATCCCTGTGTAACTGGGCACCATCTAGTCTTGTGTTTCCCTCTAGGCTATGTAGGTTCCTATATCACCCTCATCACTATAGTGTCTGAGCATTAAGTGATGTGACTCAGCTCTGTCACATGTGATTCATTCTTTCTCCCATCCTGTCCCAAGCGGAGTGTTTTGCTGGTGTTAAATGTGTAGACACAGAGCAGTATCTGTTAGAGAAAACAGGTTGAAGAAGTGCATCTTGCACTTGGAGTGGAAGGTGGGAAGGTTTGCAATGGTCCTTAGGTCCTGCAGGAGTTTGTCCCACAATCCTGGACTTGCTTCTGTGAAAGCGCTGTCTCTTGCATAGACAAGCTTTGCTCTTGTGGTCTAAAGTTCTATTGTGCTTGAGGGATGGAGTTGTTGAGCATAGTCCTTAGCCCAGCGCTTAAAGTCTATTTTAGCTGCGTGTTATGGTCTCCCTTGCCCCTACTTGACTCATCTATTCCATTTTTCAAAATAAATGTACTGCTTGTGGAAACAGCCCAACATCCTCTATTTATGCACAGAACAGATACAGCATGCCACTTAACCTGAACTGTATGTTGGTGAGATGACCATTTGGGCTGAGAGAACATTTTAGCCTCCATTCCTCTTCCTGCCTTGGCCTGTATGTTGAACTGCCTACAAGACTGGCAATGATTTCCACAGGTGATGATTGCCTCTGTGAAGGCCATTTGCCTACTAGGAACTAGACCAAGACCACTGAGTCATTTTACAGAGATCAAAGCATAAAGATAAAACTTTGTCAATACTGACCTTGTCTGGCTTTGAATCAGTGACCTAGAAGTGAAATCTTCTGGAGTTCATGACTCATTCTGCTGAACTGATTTTTGGAATCATTACTCTGTCTTTGTGAATACTGATGTGGGTCTGACCGTAATAATTACGTCAGCTAAAATGAGGTTTATTTCTTCAAAAAGGTTTATTTGTGTGAAGTGTGGCTTGATGCTGAAAAGCAACTACATAAAAATCTCATTGGTGGTTCAATGAGTCATCAGATTTTCTCAGGTTACAAATAGGAAAATACTTGTTTATTATTTCTTAGCTACCAGCTCAGGAACCTCTGCTTGGAAAGTCAAAATGGGTTCTTTTTGGCTTGCACATATGTTTGTAATGAAAGAAACTACAGACAGTTATAGCCTTGACTGAGGAAAACATCCCCAATTGGTCAACAGTTAAGCACATACTTAATTTTAAGGTGCTTAACTTGATTTTTTTTAAAAAATCAATGGGACTTAAAACTAACTCCAAGCCTATGCTTAAGTGCTTTCAAATTGCAGCCTATAACAGCAAATATTCTCAGGTAGGAACGTTTACATATTAATAAACTCTTCTCTTCCATTTTTTGAGCTTTTAAATTTGTTTTATATTTCCATAATTAAATAATTCAAACCTGTTATCAAACAGCTCTGTTCTAAAGTATCAGTGATCTGCTCATCTTTTGAAAAAGGAAAAAAAGTGATGGAATGTCTAGCATACCGTAGGCCGCAACATGCATCAGAAAAAAAAATAATCCCAAAACTTTCAAACTGAATTTTTCAAGTCATTCTCTTTGTTCCCCGTTCTATCTGCCCTCACCCCCTCAGAGGTACAGCATTGACTTTAATAACCCAGTCAGGAATTCATCTATAGAGTCCTTAGTTCAATTTACATTTAATAAACTTTGTTTATACTGCCTACAGCACTTCATTATTAGCATTATCTGAACTGATGACTTCTATTTCTCTGTCTGCTTCATTTTGTATCTTCACTGCATAAAGCCACTGCTGCAGCACTGTATCATATATAGTACAGTACTCCCTGAATTCTCATCTTCTCTCACTGCAGATATTTACTGCCCTTATCACTGAGTTACCGATAAACCTGGGCAAGGTAAACTGAGTTTTTATCATATTTAATCTGATTTCAAAGTAGTTTCTTTTGAAGCTAACCACTTCCTTATAGCTTGATAGAGCCCCTCTTCATCCTCTGGAACAGAACAATTATAGAAGTATCTCCTGAAGAAATCAAGACACAATGAATTTGTTTAAAAAAAACAGTTAACCTGATATTATGCTAAGGTTGCTTTTACTATGGAACAATAGCCATAACTGACTGATAACATATCACCTGCTCTATTTTGAGCCAAAGGGCACCCACTTAAGAAAAGTTTGGTGAGTGTCAAGTAGTTCTGAAAGCTGGGGTCATCTAGAATTTTGCAGGTAGTTAGTAGGCAGTGCACAGGTCACAAACTACCATTTTGATGAAGTGGTTTTCATAACTAATGTTGGAAGAGTTTTACTCAAGGAAAGGAGCCTCTCCTGCCTCAAGCTGTTTGCTCTGAGGCATACAATAACCTCTCTGTGATACAGGTAGCTCTGTTCATAGTCATGCTGTGAACTGGGTTGTTTGTCTACATTGGACTTCACTCTGAAATTCCCATCATTGTGAACAGTGGTATCCATAGTAAGAACACTAGTGTTGGCAGGATTCTACCAATAATTTTGCATGTTGTCATCTGAATGACTTAGAGAAAATCTACATAAGACAGAGGTGATTATCTGCACCTAGTCTACATTATCATGGTGGTGGAATGGTGAGGACCAAAGGGGCCTGTCCCTTATGCAGCGCTTGGCCACAACCTAGCTTTTGTGGTTCTCCAAGAACAAGGTGGTATTTTGTTTCCTAAAAAGGTTGAAAAGGGGTGAGGAGGAGGTTGGGTCAAGCCTAATCCCCATCCCTACAACAAGCAGTATTACTGGCCAGCTGGGGACACAGCCCCTGATCCTCAAGTAGTCTGAAAGCAGCTCAGTGTTTTAGGAGTTCTAGAAGGCATGATGAGTTACTAGAAGGCTTGAATCTCCCCTCAGGTCTTTGCCTAAACTGCAAAACACAATTTAAAGATTAATGTTTTTGCTTCTTGTCCTGCTTTCATCTCACCTCCCATGTACGAGTTTCTTACACTCTACAGTAAAGTCATTGATTATTGTCTCAGTCCATCCTCAAGCACTCATTTTCTAGGCAATTTCTCAGTGCACTGAAAACCTGATTCAGTTTTTGTGGTCACAAAGATTGAATTTACTTGATTAAATCTTACCATTACAGTGCCCCCAACGGTTCAGTACCTAAACTATTTTCAAGTCCCTATTTAACTTTATGTTATCTGGCAACATTTCAGACTGTGTAAAAACACTAACACTTTTCATACAGCAAGCAAAACCACCAACCCTATGCATATAAAAGTCACCCACCAGGGAAATATATATAAAAAAGGAATTTTTTAAACTTAGTTTTACAGTCATCTCAAAGGCAGCACCACGATCACTTTGGTTGCCACTACATAGAGGTTCAGAACAACTTTGTCAAATCTATCCATCTTAGTTATAGCCTTTGTGATGGTAACTGGCACCTTATATAGGCCTCTAATGTTACTAGAGATTGGGGGAAAAAACTGTTAAGTGATTTCACAAACACTTGTATACTTTAATGCCATAGATGTAAAACATGGAATATGCAGTTTTGAACGTAAATCTGTTCTTAAGCAAAATGTGTTAGAAAGGTCTGTTATATATGTTTCCAGTCAACATTATGAATCTTCAACCTATTCACTAGATCTCAATCCCTGACCAATGAATAAGAATTATTTTAGAGACAAGACTTTGCTTTATTTACAGTGTAGACATAGGGAAAATTCTTTTCTGGGGAAAAATTGATAAGCAGAGTGTTTAAGTACCCAGACCAGAGCATGAACACATGAATGGCAGTGAGGCATACATATGCATGGAAGGTGGAGGTAAAAACATGGAGTGTCTTCCTGTACCTTTATATATACACCACCATTGTATAGGAGAAGGATGAGGTGGAAAGATAGTGGAAACAGCACAGAAAAGATAGTGGCAGACTGCATATGCACCATTAAGTTGTCATTTTGACAAAGTAACTTTTTTCTCCAGAGGGACACTTTAAATTTGTAAGTAATCTCAGAACAGGCTGACTGGGACTTTTATTCAATAACTGAGCCTTTGGTGTGCTGGGAAGCAAATCAGGTTTTTCTTTCCATTTCACTGAACCTGCAGGACTGAGATCATCTCATGATGTCTTTAAACACAGATATCGTGATCTTGGCAAAGAATATCAATAGATGGGGCACAGATAAACAGTCATTATGTCAGAAGCAGGAGTGACAAGGAGAAAACACTTCACATATGGAAGAATATTCAGGAATCAGCCTTCCCACTACATCAGATTACTCCATATACTTAATTACAAGGCACTCAGTTGAGAACACTGCAACAAACATGCTTATTTCTCAAGAAAGAAACAAAGCAAAACTAACATTCTGAATCTTCCCAAATCCAGCTAGCTCCTAAAGTTAATGTCACAACATGCTGTGGAAGTCTATTTATCTGACATGATTGAATTTAGTGGCAGGCCACTGTGTTTTTTTATTCAAAATCCTTTCAATATTTGCACTAAGCCTTTAATGTGAAAGTTTACCATCCAGACTCATTGTAGTTACCATGTATGACTTATAAAAAAAACTAAATTAAATGCTAGAATGCATTAGGTTAGCTGAAATGATGTATCTTCCTTATGTTCTCAGGGGTTGGGGGAAAGAGTCATTTTGTGAAGCATCCCTTTGTTCTGGAAAGTAACTTTGTAAAAATGCTATCAGAGGGCTCCACGACTCAGTGACTCCATATCGTATTTGCTCAGGTTACAAATGAAAGGATTTTCCCGCCTTATCCTATTTGATATCCCAGCATACCTGCATATCAATTGCTTTGAAAACTGGAGATAACATAAGAACATGGGAATTGCCATGCTGGATTAGATTCAAGACCCACTTAGTCTAATATCCACTGACAAATTCAGAAGAAGATGTAAGAACCCAAGAGCGGACAGATGTGGAATAATCTGTCCTCCACATAGATCTCATCCTAATTTCTAATAATTAGAAATTGGCTTAAATCCTGAAACATGGGGTTTAATAGCCTTTCCAAAATGTTTGTTGTCATTAATTATGACGATGAAGTGCAGCTGAAATGTGTTTTTTGTTTTCCTCTAAACCTATTAACAGTAATACACTGTGAATATTAATTCTTTAATAATGGTATGTTAACATGGTGCACTTCTTATTGAGCTATGAACCCAGCAAATGAATAAAATACCCTTTCCCACTAAACAAATAAATAAATACTTCAATATCAATGCCATTCAAATTTAAAGTAGGTGCTGATGCACTGTAAGCATACTTTGATCTCAACTCTTAATCAATGTAATTTGACAAGCTTTTGAAATGCAGAGAAGTATGATTTCAGATAAACAGGACAATGTTATTCTCTTACTAGCCATGTGTGATGCAGCATAAGGAGTAACACAGCACCCTGGAGTCAGCTACTGAGATTTTTCTATTTGATTTAAAGGGCCATTACCAGACCTTTCATGTACAATTTATGTAGGTATGTTCTGGAACTAAAATCAGATATTTCAGATGGTTAATCAAAGACAATTTTTTTACAAGTTGTAAGTATTTTATTATAGCTTTAATCAAGCATCTATAGGTAACAAAGAACCAGATGTAAATTTGTCTTCAACTATTAAATGTAATTTTATAACTTCATTTCCTCATTATCTGTAATTTTCTTGGAAGATTCTTTCCATAACCTATAATAGTAAAAACAAAATATACCACTAACGAGAAGAAAGAATAATAGTCTGAACTTGGGGTTTATGGCATGGGTAGCATTCAGGTAATCCTTGCAATTTCTCCTCACAGAAAATTAAGGTAATATGCATGTACATCAAAGAGAAAACTGAAGAGGTTTGCACTAGGGGACATTGTCACTGATGGTCTCCAAAACAAAATAAATTATATTGGCAAAAGGACTTTTTTAGTGGTGTAATTGCATCTACACTGTGTGATTTTTTTTCGCAATGCTAACCAACTATGCTGGCAAAACTTTTAAGTGTAGACCTTGCCTTAGAGAGGCCTACCAGTTAGGATCTGGTTTTGGTTTGAATGAAAATATCTATTCTTTGAAACCAATATTTCCAAAATCAAGATAGAGTATGTATTCAATCTTCAACTCAATGTATTTTTTCTGTGAGTTACATTCTCATCTGCTGATTATATTACATTGCATATCTTTGTCTGCAGTGTCAAGAAGTTACCTTTTTAGATGCCACTTCCAGGAACTCTCAAATAAATACATTGTCTTAGATATTCTATAATATAAGTGAAGAGAAGGAAATTCTTACTGTAAGTAAGCATTTCATTTTCATTTCCTCTTTATGAACCTGATCCTGCAACCTTTATTTGTGTCAATGATTGTAGAAAGAGGTTCCTCTCAAAAGCATAAATTTTGAGTTCACAAATTTAAAAAATCCTGTAAAATGCTGCAGTGTTCTACATTGCCCCCTTACTTGGATGCAATTGATAATAGCAATAAACTTCTTGCTATGTCTATCTGTATCAAGCCAGAGAAAGGCATAGATGGGATTAAGAAATTCTCTATCATATTAATGAGAGGACAATTTAACTGGAAGCATTTTCTGTTTCAAGTTTCTTCCCAAAGGATATCCTAAGTATACTTTTATACACTAATATTTGAATGAGTTTAGCCAATGGTGGTGGGTTATATTAATAGTAGTAAACTGGTGGAAATGTTTAAATGTAGAATTGAAATGTGAATTTGAAGCTATCACTTTTGTCTTAAGGAACAGTGCATTTTACATAGCATTAAGATACCTCCAGGTACCAGAACCCCTCTGGGCGTCTTTAAGAGACAATACTTCCCCTCTTGCAAGCACAGAGTCTGAGTGTACCAAAAGTCTTTTAATAACAGAGAGAAACAATGTGGCATTAAATTGGGGGAAACGCCACAAACAGGATTAA
Source organism: Dermatemys mawii (assembly GCA_007922305.1). Classification (NCBI taxonomy): domain Eukaryota; kingdom Metazoa; phylum Chordata; order Testudines; family Dermatemydidae; genus Dermatemys; species Dermatemys mawii. The sequence continues at coordinate 425,682 of ML677357.1, read as the reverse complement.
TAAAAAAAACCATGAACCACAAGCCCCCCTTCCAGCAAATAGGCTGTGTCCTTCCCTTTGGCTCTTGAGTCCCACAACCCCAAAAATCACCCAATAGTCCCAAAAGTCCAACAGCCCAAGAGTCTCTGTTCCTGGTCAGTCCAGAGTTCAAAAGTCAACCTGCAGAGTCTTACCTCCCAGCCTGGCTGGAAATGGAGGGTAGATCAAAGGTCACCTTACATGGTCCGAGGCCGACTGCACCGCCTCTCCGTGGGGTTCCGCTGCAGCCCTCACCATAAGCTGCTCTGCACTGCCGGCCGGCCCACGAACTGTTCCGTTCTGCCAGTAATTCCGCTAACCATCCTGTTAGCCGACACTCGAACTGCTCTGCGGCGCCAGTCACTTGGTCAGCAGCACAAACTGCTCCGCTGGCCGCCCTGCCAGCCGACACCCAAACTGCTCTGCTGCGCAAGACACTCTACTAGTCTAACGAACTGCACCCAGGAACTGCTCAGCTGAGTCCGCTGCCAGTTGCACAAACTGCACCCAGGAACTGCTTCGCTGAGTCCACGGCTTCGCTCTGCTAGCCACACAAACTGCTTGGTGCCACCAACATGCCTTTAGGTCCCCCCCACTTAACACAGTGCTCAGTGATTTCAGCTCTCAAGTGATGTCAGCTTTTAGTGTGTGGGGGGGTTCTTAGGGCAGGTACATCAGCAGACCCAAAGTGAATTCAGCTTAGCAGGCTGACTCCTAATGGAATAAAAAATTAGCTCTAACATTCTACAGTGGAGAGAGGCAAGGTGCAATAAGCCTGTAAGGCCCTTAGACAAGGCCCTCACCAAAAGGTATAGGGACCTACCCATAACCTCTCTCAATCACAGAGTGTTCCGAAACGCCTGGCCCTTGTGAGTACTACCTAGATGATGGCAAGTCCCTCCATCATAACAAGGGCCAAGTACATGTCCATAGTCCTTCTTTCACATAATCAGGGTAACATCACTTTATCATTCCTGCCCCAATAACATAGAAACTGGGGCTCTCACATCAGCCGAAGTGGCCATGTAGGCTGCTGTGAGCTCAGCCTAGGCGCGGTGGGTGTACCTATGCAAATTGATCAGCCCCAAAGTTATTTTCCACAACTCACTGCAATTCCCATAATTCACCACCAGATGTCAGAATAGATCTCATTCCTGACACTGCTTACATATAAAAGAGTATTTTAAATGACTTTTTGAACAGCTAAAGGCACATTAGAATCTGTTATTGTATACCTAATTAATGAGGCTTATATATTTGAACATCTGTATTTCACTTGTCATTTACCAGCTTGGGAAGAACACATGAAATGAATATTCAGTCAGTTCACAAGCTATGAAATATCTTGGAAAAGGATACAAGAATGTGTAGTCTGCAACTACATATAGCTTTCTTGCAAATTTTATTAAATATTTTCTATGCAGTCTGCCCACTAATGCAATATATTATCTATTGTCAAAGGGGCAAAATTCTATTCCCAGATCTTTCTCCATGTTTCTCAGATTCAGTGAGCGGTGGAGAAGTTTCTTTAAGCATACCCTTTTAGGAAAAACTGGATATCCGTGATGGATGACCTTGTGATTAAATCACAGAACCAAGTTCATTTTCTGCCTCCACTACAAATTACACCTGAGACTTGGATAAGCCCATTAGTCTCTTTGACTTCAGTTCCCTATCTGTGAAATGAAGATATTAATATTTCTTTCCACCTTCTTTGTCTGTCTTGTCTATCTAGATTGTGAACTCTTTGGGAACAGGGACTGTCTGCCCCATATTCAGTTTAATTTGGTCTTGATCTCAGTATCCTTCAGAAAATTGAGATGAGTATTCCTGAACCATGGTCTGCCATTCTGCTTTGCAAAATATACTAAGGTTTTGTTTCCTTCCAGCTGTATTTCTGTTTCCTTTCTGGGTGATTATTGAGTTTGGATGGCAAGTCTGGGGTCTTGATTCTGAGGCTGCCAACTCCAAGCTATGAGTTCAAGCTGCCACCTCCAGCAGGAGCCCCCTCATGGCCTCTAAAATTTACATTTTAAACACTGTATGCATGAACTAAATGTTTGGTAAATATCTCCTAGAAGTGTCAGATATGTTTACCTGAAATGAAATATAAATTAGCCATCTTCATAATATCTAACTGGGTGAGATCGAAGTGATTTTTTATAAATATTAAACAAATGCAATGATCCCAAAGTTTAAAAGCAGAATGCATGAAGAGGACAGATATTAAACAAACAGAATGAGTCACATTTCACATGCATTTAATTCTACAGTGTATATCTCAACTGCTTGCCTATCACATGGGCTGACAATCAAAAACTAGCTCAATAACATATATGGATGTGGTTTAAAAGATCATTAAAGCAAACACCAAAACATGATATTTCAGTTTGACTTGGTTAATTTTTCATACTTTCTCTACTCTGCATATATTACATTTTTCAAAAAAAGCCTGACATGTCTAACTTAATTTCTTCCATCCCTGTGGTATTGAAATGAAACTACTCTACAGCCAGAATTTTTGAGTCGTTGAGTGACTGAATTATAAATGGCAGGAAAGTTCAGAAAGCATCTACCAAGACAATTTACTAGTGGCATAGCTGAGAACCAACATGACGCTAACAACACTAATTAAATATCTCCTTGTGGGGATCAGTGCAAAGGAGGAATATGTTTAGCTCCTCCATTTGCACTGGAATTGAAAAGCTACTTAGTATTTGGGAAGAAGGATGGGCATGCTGGCCAACTAGAGGAATAGTAGCATTTAGCACATAAGAGGGACTTGTGTGTGTGAACATGCACAGTAACTTCATGATGTAAGACTAGAGTCCAGCTGAGATGAGAGTCACAGACCTGCTTCAGTTTCAATAACATCCCACATATAAGTTCCAATAATTTCCTATAACCTGATGTCTTCATTCAGTTCGTATTAAGTCCTTATTCATGCAAACTCTCACTGAGAGTCCTTTATATTTTTCTGCCTGGGTGAACACATAGTTGAAATAAAAATGAGAATTTTTACTCGATATGGTACATATGGTGTTTACAAGGCCCAAACTACAATTTTAGATGAATCTGTTTTAACATAGCTTTTACATTCCTTTGGGTCAAATCCTTACATATGCTGAATAGCAGAATTCAGCATATGTAAGGATCAAATATGTAAGATGCAGAGGTTCGGTGCAATTCAAGGGCATTCAGTATCTTTCAGGAGTAAGGCCATGATCCAGCAATCTGTCCCTGTTCAGCAAAGCACTTCAACACATGCTTAACTTTAGGCAAGTGCTTAAATGTCATTGACTGAAATGAGACTTAATCAGATGCCTACAGCTAAAATTGTACATACTTTTCTGATTGGGCAGAATTTCAGTGGGTAGAATTAGTTCTATTCTCCTTGCCTGTGTCAAATGGGTATCTCCTGCAACCAGAGAAGAATCGGAGTTGGTTGAAAAATTTCTGACAACAGTTTTTTGTTCGAAAATGAGGATTGGACAAAAGTGAAAGGTTTTATGGAAATGGATCGGTTTAGTCAATGTTGACCAAAAAAAAATGAAATGTTTTATTTTGATAATGTTGAAGTGTTTCATTATGACTTCATTTTGATTATATTAGAATATATTATAAAAGGCAAAAAGATAAAATTGAAATGAAACACTTCTATTATAGAAAAATGAAGCACTTTGATCCTACTGAAACAAAACATTTTAATAAGGTCATCTTGATATTTCCAAAATTAATGTTTTGGAATTTTTGTTTCACAGAAATTTAGAATTTGACTTTTCATTCCAATTTGAGGTTAAAAAGGAAATTTCAAAGTGTCAGTATTTCCTATGGATGGAAATTCTAATTTTTGCCCAGCTTTAGTAGAAAAACTATTTTTATGTAAAATGAATAAAATCTTATATTTCTGGGCCAAATTCTGACTAAGATGATGTCTTGTGCAACTTCAATGTAGTCAATCAGTTTGCATGCTGTTAGTCCAGAATATGGCACACATGTTTTGATTAAATAAACAAAATTCTTCCTTTCTCTTTTTCTTTTCTAAAGATGAGATTTTGTCTCTGTATCTAGTCATCTAAGTACTTGAACTGCAGGTATAATTAGCTATAGCTATAACATTACTCTCACAAATATGTGTGCGTGTGGTGGGGAGAGATTGAAATCACTTTAAGACCTTTATCTCAGTAATTATACCTCACAAAGATTGTTGGCAAGTGAAATTTCATAGAAAAAGATTTTAAGGAACAGAATTATGTAGTGGGGTTTTGAACTTAAGAAGTCACAGAAAAAAAAATCATCAAATTATATAACCTTAATTATATATATAAATATATAGAACTAAATTCTGCTCAGAGTTGTAAGTGCATTCTCTACTCACTTTGTGAGGGAAAAGTATGCTGGAAAACATACAGGAAATCAAAACTTCCCTTAAATACCTTTTTCTTAAACTTATGATCTTCATACATACTATCTGTGGAACATTTCTAATCTAAATAACTTAATAACACTAGAGATCATCAATAGCCACCTAAACAGAAGGCATTCTGCACTCTGCTTCATTCGTGTATATTATTGCCATTAAAGCTAATGCAAGCTTTGTGCAAATGTTAAAAGGAAAGAGTATCATAAGCTTTGGAATGGCAAATAAAGGCATTAATCTATTGGACTGATTCAAAGTGTACTCTTGACTCATAATTAGTAGGATTTTGTTTTAACACAGTGCTATTTTTGACTAGTAGAAACACCAGCTTCAGTAGTGAGACATCCACTTCCATCTTGAATGCCTTGAAATAGGGTTTTGTACAAGGCCGCAACACAGACAGCCATCATAACATTAAAAGGCAACCTTCTAGTGGCTGTGGATAAAGACAATATCTACATGTTTATACTACCGGATCTCTCTGCAGCTTTTGACACAATAGAGCACAAGATGTTGTTCACTCACCCACATTATATAGGTGGTGTAGATGGCACCACACGATAATGGCTTCAGTCTTCCTCATCAAGAAGCCTACAGCACCTACTTGACTTGTCATGGAGATTAGATGATCAGGCAGTATCATTGTCTAGTGACATCCACCTCCAGCTTATGAGGAAACTTTTTTCTTCTCCCAAATGACAACCACTGGCTCCACTCTAGCTGCCAGCTCAAAGTGTTGGTCCCATTCTTCAAAGCCCTTCAAAGATCCCAGCTATCTTAAAAACAGTGTTTCATTATATGAACTACCAAAACAGCTGTACTCCTCTGGGGCAATGCGGATCACAAAGCCTAGGATGAAGCTTATGGAAGGCAGTGATAAGGGAACTGAAGAGATCAGAATGTAGAATGAACTTCCTGAGATTAATGCAGGGACTGACCACTGTTACAAGATCTCAAGATTATAGAATGATAAAAATGTAGAACTGGTAGGGACCTTGATAGGGTCATCTTTCCCAGTCTCCTGCACTCAGGCAGGACTAAGTATTATCTAAACCATCCCTGACTGGTGTTTATCTAACCTTTTCTGAAAAACCTCCAGTGATGGAGATTCCAGAATCATCCTAAGTAATTTGTTCCAATTACAATAATTGTGCTTAATTACTCTTATAGTTAGGATTTTTTCCCTCTTGTCTAACCTAAATCTCCCTTGCTAAATTTAAGCCGATTAGACTTCTTGCCCTTTCCTAGGTGGATATGGAGAATAATTTATCACCCCCGTCTTTATAACAACTTTTTACATACTTGTTATAAGACCTCCCTCAGTCTTCTCTTCTCCAGAATAAACAATCCCAGCTCTTTCAATCTTGCCTCATAGGTCATGTTTTCGGGACCTTTAATTATTTTTGTCACTCTGCTCTGGACTTTCTCCAATTTGTCCTCATTTTTCCCCAAGTGTTGTGCCCAGAACAGATTATAGGACTTCAGCTGAGGCCTTATCAGTGCTAAGTAGAATGGAAGACTGCATGCATCCGATGAAGTAGGTATTAGCCCACGAAAGCTTCTGCTTCAATACTTTAGTTAGTATTTAAGGTGCCACAGGACTCTTTATCACTCCTAGAATGGAAGAGTTACTTTTTGAGTCTTGCTTACAATACTCCTGCTAATATAACTCCAATTGTACTTTTTGCAATAGTATTACATTGTTGACTCATATTTAGTTTCTGACCCACTATAACCCTCAGATTCTTTCCTGCAGTATTCCTTCCTAACCAGTCATTTCCTATTATGTATTTGTGCACTTGTTTATTCCTTGCCAAGTGTAGTACTTTGCATTTTTCCTTATTGAATTTCAGTCTATTTATTTCAGAGCATTTCCTCAGTTTAGCAAGAACATTCTGAATTTTAATCCTGTCCTCCAAAGCACTGGCAACCCCTCCCAGTTTGGTGTCATCTGCAAAGTTTATAGGAGTACTCTCTATGCCATTATCTAAATCATTTATGAAGGTATTGAATAGAACCAGACCCAAGATAGATCCCTGTGGGACTCTACTTGATATGCCTTTTTAGTTTGACTATGAACCATTGATAATTAGTCTGAGTATGGTTTTTCAACTCACGTACACCAAACCTTTATCCCCAGAAGACTCCAGGAAATCCAGGAGGGAACCTACTGTGGCATCCTTCTCAGATAGGGAAAGTCATAAATAATACAATGATAGAAACTAATGACAATTATTTCATTCTTTCTGTAGGCAGCAGTAGTGGTTCTTTAATGCTAGTACTAGTGGGCACTAACAGCTTATGTTACAAACAGCTTCACTTTGTAAATAATTACCAGCTGCTGCAGTGACACTTTATAAATAAATAAAAAAACTAGTTAATATCATATAGTGGATAAATTCCTAACACATCATACATTGTAATGTAATGTTTATCTTCTAGGAGAGAAATATAGTATAGCTGAATTCCACACCAAGTAGCTGATTTACTTACTATATGTGTATAGATATACACATTATTACTTTGCCATCTATTGCTATTTTGTAAATCTACAATAACTCCCAAAAACAAAATTCAACATATAAAGGCATGTAACAAATAAGAATTTAAAGTCTCATATACTAATGTATTGTACTTGTGATCAAATTCATGATTTCTTAATTCTGGGATGAAAAGTAATTAACACTTTAATTAACTCCTCCATCACAGAAAGTGGCAGTGCAGTCACTAGAGGAAACATTGCAGAGTGCACCATTCTCCAAATCAGTTCCCCAGTCAAGATTTTCAGTATTGCTCTTCAGTTTGGGATTTAGCACAATCATTAGCCTATCACAAATAGAACATAATCCTTTGGCATTTCAATTATGCTTGAAACCTTTAGATTTGAAGTGGGATTTGTATTGTCTTGGAATCAGAACACACTAACTTTTCAACTCTCTGTATAAGACTAGAGTAAGGAACAGTGCATAAAATGTACCAGTTCAGGAATAGTGCTGGCAGGAACATTTACAATCAGAGGCCTTGTCTACATTATGAGGTTAGGTTGAATTTAGCCGTGTTAGGTCAAATTTGTAACGAATGCGTCTACACAACCAACCCTATTGGTACACAACTGTTGTACTTTTCCTGATAAGGGGAGTAACATTCAAATCACCTTCCTGGGTCAAATCTGGCATAGTGTAGACATAGCACTGTGCAATTCAATGGTACTGGACTCCGAGAGTGCTCCAATGTGACCTCTCTGGACAGCATTTTCAACTCCACTGTACTAGCCAGGTATACAGGAAAAGCACTGGGAACTTTTGAATTTCATTTCCTGTTTGATCAGTGTGGCAAGCTCAGCAGAACAAGTGACCATGCAGTCCCAGAATCGTAAACGAGCTCCAGCATGGAGCAAACGGGAGACACTGGATCTAGCTGCAGTACGGGAAGAAGAATCTTTGCAGGCAGAACTCCAATCCAGCAGAAGAAATGCTGATATATATGCCTATAATGGGGTCCCTGCAGGACCGTCCTGGCTCCTGTCCCCACTGGGCTGAAAAAGTCACACAGAGCCTTTGTTGCAGTGTCCACCTGGTGCTTTTATTTACAAGTAGTGTTTCCACCACCTTTCCACCATACACATAGTCCCCTTCTTACAGTCTACCAGCAAAAGAGAAGGGGCAAGCTATTTCTCCCTGCTTCCCCTTACAGACTTTCCCATAGTGCAGCTTCCCCTCTTTCCAGCTCCTCCTCCTTTCCAGCTGCCCCCTGGCTACCTTCCTCTGGGGATTTTACCCAGCCCCAGCCTGAATAGGCAGCAGCTGTTCCAGCTTCCCCCAATCAGGGACAGGTGTTCTACCCAGCTCCAATCCACCTCCTTAATTGGTGCTGGAGTGACAGAGGGTTGGCTAAGCAGGTTTTCTGCTTAGCAGCCTGTCACAATGCCAAAATCGCACAGAGCATGGTGGAGAGAGGCTACACCAGGAATGAACAGCAGTGCCATATGAAAATTAAGAAGCTCAGGCAAGCCTACCAAAAGACAAAGGAGGCAAACGGTCGCTCTGGGTCAGAGCCTCAAACATGCTGCTTCTATGATGAGCTACATGCAGTTCTAGAGGAGGACCCTACCAGTACCCGCAACACTCTCCATGGACATCTGCAAGGTGGCAGCCTCACACAACATGGCTGAGGATTTTGTGGAGGAGGAAAAAGAGGAGGAGAATGCACAGCAGGCAAGTGGAGAATCCATTGTCCCCCCGCAGCCAGGACCTTTTCCGCACCCTGGAACAAATACCCTTCTGGACACTCAAGGCGAAGAAGGCACATCTAGTGAGTGCACATTTGTAACGACACTACAGGAGTTAAAAGCAATTATGTTTAATGTTTGATTTGCCCTAAACAATTGGGATGCATTTGCGGCCAGTACAGCTAATGGAAAAGTCTATTAATGTGTCTGGGGATGGAGCAGGAATTCTCTTGGGACATGTCCATGAAGCTCTCCTGGAGGTACTCAGAAAGTTTTTGCAGGTTTCTGGGAAGGGCTGCCTTATTTCATCCTCCATGGTAGGACACTTTGCCACACCAAGTCAATAGCAAATGGTCTGGAATCACTGCAGCACAAAGCATGGCAGCAAATGGTCCTGGATTTTGGTCACATTCATGTAACATTCAGTCTTTATCTCTCTGTGTCAGTCTCAGGAGAATGATATCATTCATGGTCACCTGGTTGAAATAGGGGAAGTTTTGTAAGGGAACACTAATCCCCTCTGTTTGGTGATCCCCGACACTTTAGACCTCGGTCATGCTGGGCTGTTTTCACTTGGCTAAAAGGGATCATCCCAGAGAATGGGTACACGGAGTGAGGGGGGAAGAGATTGCTGCACATCCACCCCAATACCACAACCTCTCCTTTTAAACAGCAAACACGACTGGCATTGCTTACTATGGGAAGGGAAGGTGCTGCAGTTTGAAACCATTCCCACGTTATGAATGCGGAAGAAGCCAACCCCACGTACCCTTTGGCTTACCATGGCTGCCTGCAAACCAAATTCTGTTGCCCAGCTGTGTGTGATGTGTCACCATACCAGCAGGCGCTCAATATAAAAGGCAAAATGCAACCTTTTACCTACAATACATGTCCTGTCTGCTATGAATTGTTTGATTCACTATGAAAGTCTCCCTTTTGTTCTTAGAAATATACTTTCTTAAAAGTGTACTTGCCCTTTTGTTCCCACTGCAGTTGCAAATGCTTCTATGCTCTCCGCATCAATTCTGTCCCTGAGGTTATTGCAGATTAGGAGGCAAAAAAAATCACACTCGTGATAACATGTTTTCAGCGCTCATGCAGTCCTCATGCTCATGCAGTCCTCCTGCACTTATACTTGTCAACATATTCCTGGGATTTCCTTTCACAATGGGTCCCACAGTAGTCAAAAAAGAGGGAAGGTACATGAGCTGCTTGGCTACTGTTAGTAATGTGTAAGATGTGCCTCTCAATGTAATGTCTTCTCCCCACACATTCTTACTCTAAATAAACTACTTTCTGGTTGCCTAGGTAATAAACTAGCATGCATTCTCCCCAATTCCTGATCCTCCTGGTGACTTTTACAAGTGCACAAGAAAGCTGAAAGATCTATGAATCAAGCTGTAGAATCCATAAGGGAGAAGTAGCAGTTTAGGGAGTGACATTATAGATAAGAAGGCAAAGGGAATTTTAGCAAACGTTTGACATTTCCTTTTTGTTTCACCAAGGCATCATTCCACATATTAGGGTACTTCAAGGTTCACTGGCTTGATAGAGTTGAAATTAATTTTCTCTCTTAATATTCAAAGAAACTGCATATGGCATTAGTTGCAAATGTGTTTTATAGCCTTTTCTGCATATATAACAGTCTCTGTCCAAGGGCTCTGGCAAGAGGTTTCGAGGCTAACAACTGGATCATCTCATCAGAAAGGACTTATTGAGATGTCCAAATTTCTTTCAAGACCTTCCTGAAGGAGCACAATTTACTAACTCAAATGCAAAACTTAGACAAAACAATTCCTCTGCTCACCCTGGGTTACTGTACAGTGAGCATTATCTCCTGCCTCTCTCAGTGCTGAAAAGAAGACACTCCCTTCCCTTCAGTCTCCTGCTTCAGAGTCTACTGTAAGAACTTACCTTCCCTCCTACAATTTTTCCTCAAAGGAGCCACTTGCTGGCTTTTGTAATCACTTGATCCCTTCCCAGCTTTGCTGGATAATTGACAAGGGCTGGCTAGCTCATCCTCCCTGGCCTTTAAAGGGGTAACTTACCCTGTTATATGGTTCTAAGCTGTGTAAACTAATGTCTCACTTCCTATAAAATATACTATTTCCAAAGGAAATATTCAAGTGTAAACTTAATACTGTATTTCCCTCAGCATTTGAGTAAGCTTTGCAGAAAGCAAAACCAAAAAGTGATATAGGCTTGTCTTAAAAATCATTCATTTTAAAATGCAGGTGTATACTTGCAAAAATATTTTCTATCCGCTTAGCTTTATTCCTCAATAATAGAATATTTCCCATCTGTCTTGTTATTAACCACAATGCTCCGTCCTCTCTATCTTCAGAAAAAAATCACTTGTGAACATATTTATACTTTTCTCTTCAATTAGATTCTTCAGAAATGTATTCAAAGTACCTATTTATTACTCTTTGAGTAATAGTGTAAGCAGTGCTTGCAATTCCACAAAAAGCATGGTCTATCATGAAAAGCATATCCATCATGGGTAACAGAGAGAAAGAGGTATTAATTTGAACTGCTTCAGTTCAGTGCCATTATGTGATTCCATTTTTTTTCTGTTAATGCAGGAAAAATGCTGATATAAACTATCTCAAAAGTTTTTTGGGTAGTGCTTAGTTACACGCATATGCACACATAAAGAGATATGTTCACTTACATACACACACGCTTCTTGCCTGATTATCATTTAAAATCAACCAACTTTTACCAACTTACTGTTGTAGGAAGTATCTGTAGTATCTCAGATACTATAGTGTGATAATGGATATTAAAGACTGACTTATTAAATGAAGAGGACTGAAGCTTCTTTAAAGAAGAAAGAAATAGTGTTATGGAAGAAGAGAAGAAATATAGCATTATTTTCAGTCAAGGTTCTTTAGAAGTTGTTATAATCTCTGGTGCATTTACAGAAGCTCACAAAACAGAGCCTATTACATCAGTATTCTTTAGACAAAGTGAAATGGTCTAAAATATCAAAATTGAGAGACCAAAAAATGAAAAACGACAAACAGCTCTTGATTTTTTTCTCACAGCAATGAAGAGAACCGTCCCAGTTATGATTGTAATAATTTTTCAGCAGATTATTCCAAAAATTAATTATGTTCAGTCTTGGGGCTATTAACTTTTAAACTGCAGTAGAATTTCTCAAAGCAAGACTGATTGAAGTTTGGAAGAGATCTGAGACAATTTTCATGTGGCAATTTCCCAAGGAGCTTTGGCTCCTTGTTTGGCCTAACAATTGAAATGGGCTGAATTGACAATATCCTTCTGATTTGATGGTTTATGTGAAACGTTATCAGGTTGTCTAAAGTAAAAGCTGATGAATGCTTTTTCCTCAAACCACCACCACAGGAATCTCCCCTGTTGGCAGTTTTAGCATAGATCCCAATGAATTAATGGGCCCTACATACTGAACTATTCTGAAACCATAGAAGAGGTTCCAACAGGGCTCAGTTAAAACAGAGAGCTTGTGTAGGGAAGTTTACATTGTCACTTCCAATGTTGTATCTGTGCAGTCTCTAATGCCAGTTGTCTAGTGCCTCTCACCAGCAGTAAACTTAATAAGCCAGATAATATGATATATGAGTATGCTGAGCATCCACACTGTGTCAGCATCCCAAACAAGTTGAAAGGTGAAAGATGTTGGGCTTGACGAACCAAACAACTTGACTCCAATTTTCCAGCAGTAGAACACCATTGGTTTCATGGATGACACAAAATAATAAAATATATAGTATTTCTATAATTCTGATGTGAAAGCGCCAGCCATTTAGCATTTCAGAGGCTTCAGCAATGTCACTAGAAAATATGATGCTACCCGTCATTCTTTGAAAGGAAGATAAGTACTGAAAGAAAATTACCTGACCTCCCAAGTCCTTTGCGGGGCACAATTCTGACTCTACGAGTCAGGAAGTATTTTTTTTTTACTATATACATTTGCCACGCACATTGTATATTCCTCTTCTCCCATCCTTGGTCCCCTACCATACAGTATCAGTTACAGGTCACTGCTGGAGGCTGGATACTACATCTGATGGAGGAAGGAGCCAATATGGTATGTTAATTCTATGCTTCTATTCTCTTACCACAATCTGTTACATTAAAATGTTTAATTTTTCCCCAACTTTCTTGGTGTTTCTAAAAATAAATGACAGCTCATATTGTGCGTAGGTTCTTGTTCATGACAATTCAGTCTGCTAACAGATTGCTAAACTGATAACTGGTCTTATAAAATATCTTAAAGATGTAATTTCCTTCTGCTTTCCAGCTACAATATGAGAAACTTATTTCCTCATATTAAATTCATGAATTATTATGAATTATTTCCATGATACCCAAAGATATTTAAAGGGATACCATACTCACCCATGCCTACTTCAAAACACATGTACCAAAAGGTGAGTTATCTGATCCCAAACTAGTCTACAAAAATATGGGTTAAAAAGATCATTAGCACTGAGATTAATTAATTAAAATGCAATGTCTAATGATGAAAGGAAACAACCACAATAGAATTTGACTTTTGCACATAATATATGAAAAGGCTGAGGGGGGGCGGGAACACCAACAATGAACACTGGGAAGAAAGGTATGAATTTTCCCTCCAATGGGACTCTTTCTATCTTCCCCTTGGTAAGGCAGTTGGCAGTGGAATTAGTACAGTACTGCACATCTGCATATCTGCCAAACAACCATGTAATATAATATTTGGTAGGTTTCCAAAGCAGTAGATAGATGAGTTGCAACTAGAGAAACCGTAATGCATTAATCATCCTTCACAGGCTCATTGCTCCAGTTTCCTTTCTCTTCCCCATGCACTTGCATGACATGTTTGGATTTGCAATCAAAGCATATTGTCACCACTGAGGATGCTCAGGGGGCTCTAATGAACATGCTCATTAGCGTGATTTCTTTTTTCTCTATCTGGGGCAAGTACTTATAAGTTTGAACAGAAAAAATATTTTATCATCCCCAATGAGTTTTCTATTGATTAACTTATCTGACCAAGCATGGAAGCCATACCAGTCATTTTAAATTATTATTAATATTGCTGATTATTTGTACTGAAGTAGTGCCTAGGAACCCTCATCATGGAGCAGGATCATATTTTCCTGGGTGCTGTACAAGCTCAGAATAAAAAGATGGTCCCTGCCTCAAAGACAGTCTGTGTCTAAGAAATGGTTTTCATATAGTTTCATGCATGTAAGGTCAAATGCTGACCATGCATAATAGCTCCATGCTGACCTGACTGACACTAATAGGTCTATGGGGAACAGAGAGACTTCTTAACTATTTCATCATTCTGACTCAGAAAACCTCAAAAGGGGTAAGGAGCTTCTGCAAATCAATTCCTTGACCCCTCCACTGTTCCTCTTTCAATCCTGCCCCTATATTTATTCTAACCAGGGACCGCTGAACAACCTGTAGGAGATGGGGAAGATAATGGATCAAGTATGAGGAGTTCAGTTAAAGACCCTCAAAATGGCACTGATAGTTGGAGAGGGGGCTTGCAAATGATTAGGGGATGTATGTCCTGGGGCAGAAGTATCTTACACCCTTATTGACTATACTCCTGTGCGACAACTGCATTTTGGAACTGTCAGCTGACTTCATACAGTGGACTTCACTGTTTCTTTGTCAGCCAGTTAGGGAAAGTCTACCCATCCCTGAATACGACTGTCCAGCGACCTCACCGCTATATAGAGAAGTGAGAGAAGAAGAGGGGTGCATAGAATCAACCTCTACTTTGGGGGTGGCTAAGTTGTGGTGGAAGATATTGAGAGAGCTTCCCCCCTCAGAATTATTTTAGCAGGGTTCTATGAGTGTAGTATCCAGTGAGCCACAGAGTTCTGGACAAACTCAATGCTTGTGAAGGCCCAGGGTCAATATTTTTTAATTATTATTTAAATTTCAGTGCCTCTCCAGAGGCACCACCTATGTTTTAAGAACAAACTATTAAAAATCCAAATTTTATAAGAATAATATTTCAGTTAATCAAATTTCATTTACTTGTTTCCAATTAAAAGGCTCTCCTACAAAAACCAAAGTGCTCCAACAGCCATATGACTCTATAAATAATACACTCAAGCCATCTCTTAATCTTCAGCCCGCAGCCCCTTACACTTTGGGGCAGTTGGGCTTTGGAGTGTTCTTAGGAGGTTAACACATTTGACCAATAAAGATAAGATTTTGGGTTGACTATAGCTGCAATTAATGAAGAATTCATGAGGTAAATATGTGGACTAACCATTGGAATAGATGCCACATAATAAAAATCACTATTATAGCTAAAATAAAGTGAAGGCGGTGGCTGAGTCTGGCATATCTGGTAGGGGTAATCAGACAGGGGCCCCATTTCTGTAAACTTTAGCGGCTTGTCTCCCTGTTAGTCTCATAACATCACTATCAGTAGAAACCATCATTAGAGAGATAGTTACTGGCTCATATTGAGAAGTTAAGTGATTTACTCAAGGTTAAAAAAAAATCTGTAACAAAGGCAGGAATTGAACCCAGCTTGCCTGTCCACTGTTTTAATCCCAAGACCTACTATATCTGCTGTTATACAGTATCACCTCTATAGTCAATCTTTCCTTCATTCTTCTTATCAACAACCTCCATATCCTGCCTTGTCTTGTATTTGTCTATCTTGTTTTGTTAGGGTAGGGATCGTAGCTCATTTTATTTGTAAAGCTTTGTATATTGATAGTTCTACAGATATATTCTTAATAAGAACACTGATAATATTATAACAACTTTGGATATAAGGAAATCTGTATCTGCGGAAAAAGAGTACACAAGCTATCTGACTTGATTAATAAGACTTCCCCAGTTAAGCAATTAATTAACAAATTTATTTCAAAGGCTATTGGTTAATAGATTTATTTTATGGTTTCTTAAGTGATTTTTAACATGATACTTAAACATACAAGCCACCTAAAAAAAAAAGACATAGTGGTAGAATTGTCACACTGAGAGTTCTTCAAACAATAACACCTGTGCTAATTTTCCTAACATAGTGTGAGTGTAGGTTGGGGTTTTTTTTAAGGTTTCAGTTTGTTTCTACAGCAATTTAAATGTCCATAAATGTGACTGAATGTGTTGTTTTCTGAACCTTTATGGAATTCTTAAATGCACCGAAGCAGAATGTGCTGTTGTAAGTGTACCATGACCATCACTAGTTCCTGAAGGAGATGCCTTTTTATAACATACAGGTATTTTTTAAAAAACAAAATAAAAGGCAAATAACATATTCTAGATGGCTCAGATGTTCCAATGTCAAAGCATCTGCTCCAAGGGAACAGAAGTAGATTTCTTGCTGAATCCTTTTCTCCTAGGCTGATAAAATAGCAAACAACCTGAGATATAAACAAAGGGAATAGCCGATAGAATTAGCTGAGCATCAAATGATTTCATGATTAAGAAACAGATGTGAGCCAGCTAGAAAATGACGATCACCCAGAGGCTATGCCTAGCAGAAAACAGGTGAATGGGACAGTAGCAAGCAACAGAAAGTCTGCTGGGATTCTCTGTGGGGAAATAACTAATTTCTTCAAAATTAGTGTCTTCATTATGCATTATAACTTTTCCAAAATGGAAAGACTTGTTAACATTTGGGGTTATTTTTGATTCCTATGTTTTTTTAAATTAAAAGAAATCAAAATATGTCAATTTTCAAGGCATCTGGCCTAATACTAGGAACAAAAAAACATTTCAGGAGAAGAGCAAAGTGGAAGAATACCCAATACGCAGGCAAAATAACAACAACAACAACAAACACATTTAAGGACAGCTTTTGATTGCCTTACTCATGCTAAATTGTAGTTTAAGAGTAGTCCAGCTGAACCCAGTGGGACTACACGTTCAAAAGAGGAATGCTTAGCATAAGACTATCAGAATCTTGCCCTGAGCACTGAAATAATAGAAACAAGAAGACTAGTATGCAGTATCTAGAATCTGGAAATCCAACTGAAGTCAATTAATATTCTAAGGGCAGGGCTACACTATGGGGTTAAGTTGACCTAAGTTACGCAATTCCAGCTATGTAAATAACACAGCTTAAGTTGACTTATTGTGGTGTTTACACCGTGCTGGGTTGATCGGAGAAACTCTCCCATCAACTTACCTTACACTTTTTGTTCCGGTGGAGTACCGGAGTCGACGGGAGAGCAATCTGTGGTCGATTTAGCAGATCTAAGACCCGCTAAATTGACCCATGATGGATCAATCACCTCAGCATCAATCCACAATAATTGTAGACATGCCCTAATTGTCTTTAGTGAACTTTGGATCTGGACCATCTACCAATTAAAATCAAGTATATGTCCATTGAAATCAATGCAGTTACTGCAGTGTAAAACTGGTGTGAATCACACCCAGAAATGTGTGCAAGAGGACGTAAAGGATAAAATGGGCAGCACCTGGAATTGGTATGTGCCAACTGTGTCCCCCCAGTTGTCATGCAATGCTGGGACTGTAGGTAACAAACCCTTGCTGCATATATACAGATGTCATGGGACACTAAGGGGGATTGAACTCAGAAGCATTAGAACCATGAACATAAACCATTACAAACTAAGATAAGGAAAGAAATCTACTGGCAGTCAGTAAAGGGCTTTAAACATGTTGGGGCCAGCCAAGAGAGGGAAACATGATTACACATACACAGTTTCTGTATTACACTTACAAAGTTTCAAGCCATTCAGATTGAGAATCTTTGGAGTCTATCTAATTAGAAATCCTTAGAAGTGCATGTGATTTGATCTGACTAGATACATAGGGAAAACCAGACATATTCTGAGCTCCACAGTGAAAGCTTCCTGCACAGGAGATTGAGTTTGGTTGCAGGTGTAACCCACACAGCTTATGGGTGTGGTACTCTGTCCCATCCAGTGACACCGAGACCACTTAGAGATAAATTAATGAGTCTGCTTTATAGCCTTAGCTAAAAGCCATGTGGCTTTTAACCCACTCAGCAATGCCCAGGATCTCTCAGTGTTACAAAGGCACATAAGAAGAAGTTAAATACCTGGTGCAAGGGGAAAAATCTGGAAAGAATTTGTAAGGAAAACTTCCCTGGGCACATCTGACTCTGGCATAGATAATTTTTTCTTTTTTCCATAAAGTTATATTAATGTATTCACAGGGCTGTAGCAGCTAATGTTCTATTAGAGTTTCCATTCTAAATCTTCATTTCTAAGGTAAACAGTTTAGGAAAAATAAAATCAATTTTGCCTGAAAGTTGGGTTGCAAGCTGTCAGAATCAAAGAAAATTTCCATATGGTTTTAGTAATCAGTTGACATTTGTTTCATATGCAACAACTCATCAAATCTAAAGAGAGGGCTTGATTGTGCTGGTTGGTGTACAGTTGCGGGTATAGTCAGAGCTCTGCCCCAGGCTGGCCAATCCTTGCCCAATTCTACAAGAAGGGGAGTAGCTGTTGTTGAAAAGCTGATTCCCCTTGTGCAAAGACTGGCTACATAGGTGGCCTGGACTAGGGAGGAAAGGAGTGCCTTATGCCACTTTATTCTCTGGTGAAGGGATAGTAAGGCTGCTTGCAACTAAGCCAAAATATGTTGTGAACATTAATTAAAAGACTGATCAACTGTATTGTTTACAAACACAAATAGACTAATCCAACTGAAGAAAACAGATTGGAAACTTTAACACTTGAATTCTGAATTTCCTTGTTTCCATTTTTCCCCACTCCATAAGAGCCAGACAAAGTTCATTTTAAGTAGGAACAGGACAGTTTTATAGCTGAATGATATTTTCCCCTGGCCTGTATTGACTAGTGTTTACCTGAAAAGGCCGATAAGCATTCCTGGGGAATACAAAAATATTAGGTTTCTTATAATGGAAAATGATTCAATATTATTGACAGCAATTTGCCCCCTTGTTGGCTGTTTCAGTCCAGAGGCCAAAGAATGAATCTGCCATAGACACTTATCTACTTCCTTTCCCCAGAAATAGACTCTTCTCTCTCTTACTTCATCGAAAGTCTATAGAAGTAACTTGATTTACACCAATGTGAGTGCAATGTGCATAAGGCCCTGTCAATCCAAAAAGAGTTAAGAATAAGATAAATGGAGAAGCACTCATGACTGCTATTTGTTCTTTATTTTCTCTGCTGATAATCAGAAACATATGGGTTCAGCATCCTTACTGAGCACTAAAAATCACACAAATAAATAGATAAATAAAAACAAAAATAAAAAAGAGATTATCCCTCATCTGTATCTGGTACATTCTCTTCCAAGAACAAAAGATAAAGTTCCTAATAATTTCCTGGTCCCTTCTTATAACTTAACACTTTGAACCCTGAAGGTTTAAGGGCACTCATGGAAGTCATATTATCCACCATAAAATTTAGTTTTATGGGTTCCAGTCCATGAAGTTGTGATCCCTAAGAAAATCTTTTTTTTTTGTGCAGCCCCTTTCTACACTTCATAAATTCTTCTTGGCCAGAGTAAGTGGAAATTGCAATATCCAGCCTTAGAGAGAGAGAGAAAGAGAAAGAGAAAAAGAGAGATTATCTCTGTGGCAAGTGTAGATTAGTTCTAGAGGATTAGCTAGCAGTGCCACCATAGGCTTTTCAATTACCATTTGAAAAGTGGGGTTCCTAAACATAGGTAGGAAGAACTTCTCTGGAATTGTTGGCAACTGAAGTGTTCTTGAAAAAAAATGAGAGACAGAGATGCCAGAATGCCCAACAGTCCAGTAGTTAGGGAATTCATTGGGGATTTTGAAGACTCAGTTTCAAGTCTCTGCTCTGCTTGATTTGGAGCTATAGGAAACCTTGGGATGGGTCTCTCCTTTTGGATGTGTTCCATTTGGTATACATAATTAAATAATAATTGAGAGATAGAGCCTGACGCTACAACCTAGTGTCTAGGGTAGTAGACTAAGCACAGGAGGGCCTGAAACCTGGGTCTCACACATGCCAAATGAGTGCCATGACCATGGACCATACTTATTCTGCAGTTTGGAGTAGGAGGTGGCCTCTCTCTCTCTTCCTTCCTTTCCCGCCACCCAAAATCCCCTCTTGGACCTGATGAACCAGTGAACATTACTTACAAAAAATGGCTTTATCAGCTGTATCAACCATGTGGTGATATGTCATCTTGCTATACACTGCATGCACATTGTAACAGTATCTCCACAGAGTATGAGAGCATTGCTGCATTACCTTATTATATAGTATGATGATGTATTTCTAAAGGGAACTTGAGTCACCACTGTCCTTCCAAACATTTGTTTGGAAACCCTACAAATAGAACTGTAGTTAATCTATGCCTTAGGCATTCTGAAACCTACATTATCCTTAGAGATGAGTGTTAATATTTCTAACACTTTGGTCCTGGTGCTCTCTACAGAAACAATTTAGCTGATAGAATCAATGAGATACAAATTTTCTGATGACACCAAACTAAGCAGCCAGCCAAATAATCTAGAATGACACAGGAAGGATTATTCAGGATTTATACAACCATTCAATACTATCCAGTGTTTGCTGACATTCTGCTGAGGCATTCAGAATAGCATTTGAAGGACACAGAGGTGTTGGGGAGTGGCCAACAAATGTAACACTGACTCTTAACAATAATTGATTGTTATGGAGAGGCCAAATGGTTTAGATTATTTTAAGTGCTGCACAATATTTAAAAAACAGTTATGGACATGTGACTTTTGGTAAGTTTGACACTTAATTAAAAGGAATTGATAATATATTAAGAAGAATAACTCTTGCATAATGAAAAACTACAGCTGAGGAAAAATTCCAGAAAACTAATGAATGGGGATTTTAATTTTTTTTCCACTAGAGCTGTGATAAATGGTAAGTTTAATACAATGAAGACCTTTTAAGAAGCATAGTCTTTGGGCATGCACAGTAAATCTGTTCTAATGCCGTGATTACTTTAATGTTTTCTAAGGTACTAACAGTAAAGATTTTCATCTCACATATATACCAAGGATAATGAGTACCACAGGACAGATTTGCCATTTCTTTCTTTATTGGTATCCATTTTAGCTGATAATTAGTTGATAATTCAAAACAAATAATTTATTCAATTTATTTTTTATATAGTGTGGAGAGGTAGATTTGTGACTTCCATAAAATAAAACTTGCTGATTCATTTTACTGATGTCCCCTTTTATTTGCTTATCTGTACATATTTAATTGAGAGAGACATTATTCACAAAAAATAAAAGCAATCCAGAGGAAATATCTTCATCTAGAATTCTCATTTTGTTTTTCTACACTCTGACTGACTCAGACATCACTACCTTAGAGAAAAGTTCAGTGGAAAATAACCATGTTTTTCTTCTACTGACAAGTTATCATTAACAATTTGTAACCAAACATTTCCAGTCTCTGCTAGAGAGACTACAGATAAACAGGTCACCACACACACATTTTCCAAGAATACCTTCAGATCCAGAACTTTTGGTTGCACATATACAATAGATTGCAATATACTTTCAATACAGAGTCTGATAAAAACCCACCTTACTCTAGAACATACCTCCCACCCTTTGGAAAAACAAACAAACAAAAAACACTGACGAAGCAGTAGTGAAAATAGGAAGAGAAATAAGAGTCCAAGAAGCTGCAAAGGGGAAGTGATCAGGTATATCAAAAATAGCCACTACATCAACAGAGAAGGGGCTATTAGCTTTAACCAGGAAGGGGTTGTTAGTGACTTTGGTAGGAGGAGATACAGCATTTTGAAGCTGAGGAAAACCTGGTGGAAGAGGTTTAAAGAGAAATCTGGGAGATGAACGTGGAGGCAGTAGGAATTGCTTACTCCCTTGAGAAGTTTGGTGACCAAGGTGTAAGAGGATAGTTAGGAGGTAAGTGAGTTAGAATTTTGTTTACTGCTTTTATATTTGTTAATTTTCAGTATAAGCAATATAAGGACATGTTTATAGGTGGAGGGAAAGAGAAAGGCGGAGGACAGAGGATAAGATAGGAATGAGGAGTTAGAGAGAGCAAGGGCATACTGAGGTGATAAATTGCAAGCGAGGCAGATCTGGGAAGAGAACCTAAATCCCCTGATTCCCAATTTGGTGGCCTATCCATGACATCATACTGCCTTGTTCTCACCTAATCCATGTCTCAAAACTTACACTTTTTTAACATCTGTCCTCTGACTTGCTGTGCCACTTTGGACATATTACTTAACCAGTTTTCCCTCCTCCTCTTTGTCTGTTTTCTATACTTGGATTATAAACTCTTAGATTAGAAGTATGGCCTGTCAATGACTAGGTGTCTGAACAATTACTAGCACAGTTGGACCCTACTGAAACTAGTCATACAAATAGTATCAGGAGAAGCCCTGTCAAGTGGCACTGATTTATTTTTTGGAGAGAAGGGGCGAGTTATTCTTACTATGCTTCCTTCAAATTACACATCTTTGAAGAGAGTGTTGTTACAATGGAACTAACTAACCAGTCTGTATATTATGGCCTTCTTCATTTGAATTTGCACCCTGGCTGCAGAGTAAAAGATCAATGCAGAATCACTTCTTTATTACCATTCTGCAGCTATTTCTGACCTCACAGCAGACTGCAGTGCTAGCTTACCTTAAACAGAAGAACCAGAGTGTAATTTAATCTATTTCCGAAAGCTTTCCTTCTTCAGAGTGCTGTTTACAGTAATAGCAGTGCTGAACAGTCTGTGCAGGGAGCTGTGACAGACGTGACTGTAGAAAAGATGCTGAGAAGCTTCTAACACATGGTGTATTTCTGCTTCAAAGGATAAATATTTGAAAAATAGATATAATGAGCAATCTTAACATATAAGTAATGGGCGTTATTCTAGTTTGATTACTATTTCAAAGATATCCCCATATAGGACCATGAACACACTTTTGGTTTTATATGCATAGTTCTCTAGGGAGCATATGCTAAGAGGAAGTTATAGACATTAAAGCTTCTGTAAAATATGTGTTCTCATGAGATACTATGTTTGAATTGACCAGAACATCAGATCCAAGCATATTTTAGATATTTTAAAATTCTATGTCCTGTATTATACAGGAAGTCAGATTAGATTATCATAATGGTCCCTTCCGGCCCTGGAATCTATGAATAAATGCTGGCGAATGTAGATAGTCATGACACATCCAAATGGATTGGTAGTGGATCAGATATATTTTTCAGGGACTCATCTTCATGGAGTCCTGAGGACACCTTTAATAATTGTCCCATTTTAACTCCCCACTCCCATTTTGCAGCCCTTTTCCAGCCAATAAAAATGTATTGAATAGGATTCTCTCCATAGCAAATCAACTAAATTTTAATGAGCCCAAAGGGTGGTTGCTGAGTAATCCAAAGCACTCTCCTGCATCCTACTACCCAGGGGCTGAGTCTGCTGCTATCACAAATCACCTTAATACCTTATTTAAAAATACAAGCAAATTGTGACCCAATTATTTGTGAGACATGATTCCATAAAGAAAATGATGTGTTCACATTACACTCTGAAGTGTGACTATGGGGACTCAGCCACTTTCTGTTCTTTTATTTCAAATGATGTAAAGAAGAGTGGTTTATGCAACGAACAGCTGAATCGATGGAATTAGGCACATTCACTTGAAATTCTACTCAAAAGCCTTGGCCAGGGCTGAATCAAGCCAATCAGGACTACACCAGGCACATCTTGCCATGGTAGTGCACCATAGCTGAGCCCCACCTCAAGACTCTACTCCCACTTCTTGGCGCCACCCCTTTTCAGACTTGTAGTGGCAGGGGCACCAACACAAGAGTAGTCTGCTAATTTACTGTGGGTCCCATGGCATGTGGAGTCCTGAACTCAGTTGTCCAAGGTATAACTCAGCCTGCTGCATAGAATTGTTTGTGAAAGTCAGTAAGAGTTGGGGACAAATGGACTGGTACAAACTGAATTGTTTGATTTAAAAGAACTGTGATAAGGGGGTTTTAGGGCTTCAGGAAAGTCATGGATTGACATGACAATGAGCTGAAAAATTCTAAATATGGAGGAACTGTTCATTGTTGAAATAACCAAAATATGTTTCAATGACATGTGGCTGCCAATTTCTTACTCCTGTTCGGACATTGCCCTGAAAGGAATGACTGTGATGGTGAACTGGAAGGAGCAAGCTTTACCAACATGGCTGTCACCTTCACCATTTCCTAGCATACCAGGATCCACTGTAACACCAATAAGCCTTTATCAGCCTGATTCTGAAAGGCATCCTGACCAGACAGGCCCAGAGAGAAGGAACCAGATGATGTCAACAACTCTATGGGCTTCAGCTAAATCCTGAACTACAGCTGGGATGTAAACCTGTGGTACCCATTGTTATCCTCTCCTTAGTTTGTCATTTTCCTTCCCCACCTTATTTCT
This sequence comes from Dermatemys mawii, assembly GCA_007922305.1. Lineage (NCBI taxonomy): Eukaryota > Metazoa > Chordata > Testudines > Dermatemydidae > Dermatemys > Dermatemys mawii. Next base: position 401,627 of record ML677357.1, on the reverse strand, counting down.
TCTCTTTCCTCTCTCTCTCTGTTTTGCCTCTCTCAACGTGAGTCTGGCTTAGCCAGCTAAAATAATACCATCCTTTGCAACACTGCTGTGAGCCTGGGACCAGAAAGGCAAGTAAAAGCAAATCCAGAAAGAGTCTAGAGATGGTAGAAGTTTGCCAGGTCTCAAAGTGGCTATTCAGACTTGTATGCTGGGCCTGTGTTTCTCCAGCAGCAAGGTTGTCAAAGTAAGTCAACATCAGAGGCAAAACTCATAAATTAAGTCTTCGCAGTTATTTTCATTTCTCTGTGTGTGTGCACGCACACAAACGTATGTGTGCATGTGTGTGTGTTGTTTGCGTTTTTTCTTAAATGGAGCAGATTCAGACTTCAGCATCAATAGTTCCAGATCTTCTAAACTATCTTTTTTCTCTTTCCTGTCCTCCCCCACCAAAAAAAAAGGGCAATTAACACTATATCAAACAAATGGTACTCTGTATAAAAACTATATATGGCTAATGGGACTCAGATGTATTGCTAAAATGCAACTTTATTTTAATACTTTGCATTTTAATACCTTAACTTCTGTCCTTTTACTACGTACTTAATAAAAGGTTTAAAGGATTTTTTTGATGGTCGTAGTTACAATGAGAGCAAGGCACAGATAACTGACTGAAAAACACAATTGTAACAGTCAACAAGGGTTAATAAAACAAATCCCAACACATGCCCTTAAAGCAAAATTTTCAGAATTAAGAAACACAGATTTTGTCCCTCGGCACTGAACTGTGAATTGATTCTGCTTTGAAAATTTGGTTTTTAGTTCTCACCAACTTCTTTATTAAACACTGTAAACGACTCATGAGGACACATTTCATCCTAGGTTGCCAGCACTGAAGGCCCCTATGGCCCACTCCTTTTTGTCTCATATATTCACTATACTTTTAAATAAATGGTGTATTAGGAATAGGATTGTTTCTATCACTCAAATTTTTAAATCCATTTGCAGATTAAGACAAGTGACCTAATAGCATAATAAATCCCTTATAGGGACATTTTTATTAATACGTTTTAGCAATTTAAGTTTCTTAGCTGGATATTAACTTACTGATAAAGAAAAGAAAAGACTATCAGGCTACTTATAAATTATGCTGATTCATCCATCCTTACAATGAAGGGAGACGGGGAGTACAGGAAACTGAAATTGCCTCTACTGTCTATCTTAAAGTTAAAATAACCTCAAAGGCAAGCACTGTTTATCATCAAAGACACCTTTGCATACAAGCACTTTGAAACAATGACCTCAAAGGACATGTGCTTCTTAGCATGCTAATTGCTTCCAAATCTGGGTAGTGATAAAGTTCCATTTAAGTGTTTTGCTTGCACAGTGTATAATCTGCATATTCAACAGCTAAAATGCATCAGAAAGAGAATTCTAATTATATGTTTCATTAACTTTCAGAAAAATAATATGCACTGGTGACTTACAGGTGCCATAATGTATGTTATTGGATATGTGATTTCCCACCACTTCCCCCAGCTAATTTATTCTTTTTCAAAATATTCGTCTTCAGTTAAAAAAAAAATGTTGTGGAAATAGTGGAAGAATCTTCAGGAGAAATGTTTTATTTTTACTACAGAATATTCTTGGGAAGGGAAATGATTATAGTATAAATTGTATTTAAATAATCCTGCTTTCATGTCACAACATCTGCAAAAAGCAAAATAGCAAGAACAACACTTGAAATCAACAGAAAAAACACAGGGTTTTTTGTGTATGAATAATAAGGGTTCTGCTTGATTCTTTGAAGCCAATAATGTGTACCTTTCAGTCTAGCTCTTCTAAAGGACTGGCTCTACTCTAGTGCACTTTTTGATCTTCACTCAGGATTATATAATTTCCTGAGTGAAGATCAAATATTTACATATTATATATATAATTTGTGGATAAATACAGAGCTGGTCAAAAATGGGGAAAAAATCACCAATAAATGCCCCTCTTAGGTAAAAAAATTCAAACACACTGCATATTGATTGGCCTATATAATTTCACTTTATGTAAGTGTTATATACCATACTAAGAGCTAACAGAGTATACACTTATTTTTTATATTTTTCTAACATGTCTTAAAATTCAGAATGCCCTTACTTGTGAAGAGCAGAAAACAAGTTCATATATATATATAAATTCTGACAAACACAGATCCATGAAGAAGAAGGAACAGTGTAATAGTTTTAATCTAATAAAGAAACTTGCAGATTATTAAACTTCAAAAATCACCACTAATTCAGTGTGTCCCACATAAATTTCTTAATATATTGTATAGTTATGGCTAATGGTTATAAAATGGAGCCTGATTAAAATTAAGTCTTATTAAACTTGGATACGTTACTGTGGATTATTCAGGGACTTGACTGTGTTCCTTCTATAAGAGCCCCTTTTTTCACAGAAATATTCCCATTGGACTTTAGGCTTTTTGACTGGCATTAGAATCAGAGAGCTACAATAGCAGTGCTTTTCAGACAACATATGTTGCTTTAAGAGTGCAAATTATAGGGATCATGGAATATTTTTACAAATCTCAGAAGAATTAGGCAACAGAATGTGACAGAGCTCTTGCTATAGTCATATATCCAGAGATGGGCTTGGATTGGGGGAGGAGGAAGAGAATGGCAGAAGAAGATTGTTTGGTTGAGGATTTTTTCATTCTACCACAAAAACTAACTTTGTAATCTTTTTCTTATGGGGTTCCTATTATTGACTTCATTAATTGGGTTTTCTAATCAGAAACAGTGAACCAAAAGTCAAGTGCAATCAGGGATTTTTAGGAAGAATTGATTTAGATAAAAACATAAAGATGAAAACCAAAAGTGCATAACAAAATACACCCCCTTTAAACTCAGAAAGTATGGATTGTCTCAGAAAGGTAGTTGTTTACTTCCTCTACCACCCATGTAACTAAATAATTGGTTGAGTTATTCCCATTCCTCCCTACTCCTTAGAATGGAATATATTCTGTTCTCAATTACACTTCACCAGTGTAAGAATTTCATGTTGTATGTCTGTGGTCTTCAATCAAACATTCATCAGAAAGGGAAAATATATGGTTTAGGGTAATGGGATAGAGCCTTATACATTCAGGACATTAGAAGCCAATCCATACTAGTGATCAAAAGCTGATACCATCTTGCGGGGTTATATGAAATCAATTCATGTTCTCTTTCTAGTGTCCAAAGGACAAATGCTACCTCAGAAAAAAAAACCTACCACCAAAATTGGCATAAATTAGCACTTTTGTTGACAGTCTCAGCGGAGACCAAGGACTGCTTGGAAACAGAAACAGCTATCCTAGAACTGCTCCTGGCTAGGTCAGTATGGAAGCACATTGGCAATACAATGTGAGGAAACTAGCTCAGATGTTACAAACTCATGCTTCCCACATTCTGTCAATAACTAGGTAAGTTTTCACTCTCTAGGACTGTCAACATAGCACTTTCCATCTCTAAGTATACTATTGATAGGTATTATATATTAACATACCAGATTGACTTCAGATTTCACATGTAGGAGGATCTGCATTTTCCACTCATATCATAAGTAATGTGGCCACCTTCAACACTTCTAGATAAAATCACACCACATCATTATACATTCTCTATGTTTATGTGTTTTCTAAAGAAGCTATTGCAAGAGATAAGAGACAGACAATATATAGCTGAATTTGATGTCTACTAATACAAAGTCAATCTTAAAATCAAAAACAGGAGAAAAGTGAGCACTTTGTTCTTCCATAACTTAATCAGTAATAAATGATTCTCTGGGGACAGACACTGTTAGGAAGAAAAGCCTTTCTGTATGTACAAGGGATATTAAAAATTATACACCATTCTTTAAGGATTATGATAATTCTAATTATGAAAAGTTAAGCAGAGAATGATTCTTCTGAAAATTCTTCTGAAGAAATATCCCTTCAAAAAAGACAGGACCAGCTATAAGGTAGAAAGTTACAGATCATGGAATGTTCACTAGTAATGTCTAGCATCTTCAAAAGAAGACCTCTCCCTGTCTTGGGCATCTCTGAAAGGGATGTCCCTAAACAATGTGAAATTGTTTGAACTGGAGTTACCCTAAGCACTATGAGATAATGGGAAAAGGCCAATCCAAGCTACACTGAAAGCACATCACCACTAACATTAGGAACTTTTAGAAATGCTTCTAAATGTACATTAATAACAAAAATTAGAGGGATGTTGATTAGACTTTCCCTTTCTGCCCCAAAGTTTCTAAATTAATGAGAGAGTTTTTGCCCAATACTGAAAGCATCTGCTGGAGTTGCCAGAGTGACTGGTTGGAATTATACTCTCGGTTTTTCATGCCCCAACTCTCCTCTATGACTATGCCCCTTAGTCAAACTGCAGCTCCCATGAAGTCCAATAATGTTCCATGCTGGTTCAGCTAGAGAGGAATTCACAGGGCATCATGTAGTCCTGCAGGGGAGCTAGGCCTTTAGGGGAAGGTTATGGGCATGAAAGACCAAGAACTACAACTCCGTTGAAGTAGTGCATTGACTAAGGCAGATGCAGAGATGAATGTTTACCTGAAATGAAATGTTTTAATTTGTGTCCATGTCACAGGGCTCTGCACTTTCAGAGAGGAATGGGGAGGAGTCCCCACATGCTCACTGTGGAGTCAATACACCCCATCACACAGTCATTGAAACTCTCAGCTGGGTCAGACTATCACAGGCAGAGACTTCAGCCCTCTGGGTGGGGCAGCACAAATGAACAGTCTATAGCTAGGGTCTCTGGCAGTAATGCCTACCTGCCAGTGCAGGGGTGAAGGTAGGGGAACCCAGGTCCAACCTACTCCACCAAGTTCAAACCTAGGGCCCTGTTCCATGTTCAAGAATCAACTATCCTTATGTCCACTTTGGGCTTGTCCTCTCTAGGCAGTGGCATGGCATCTCCACTGGTATCCACATAGGTGGGTTGTCCCTAACATATTCAGGGATATGCACCTCAGCAGTCTGGAGTGCTGACTCTCCTTCAGTAGAAGTCAGCAGCATACGTCCATCCTCCTCCTCAGCCATCCCAGAGTGAATTGACCATCTTCCTTTTATCTGATCCCTCAACACGGAACATGCAGCAGAGGTGTGGGGGAGGGGGCGCGGCCTCTTGGGCCCAAAGTGACTGGTTAACCCATGCTTGTCCAGTGTGGAGTTGTTTCCCCCCCCGCCACAACAGTCACCAAAACCTAAATGCTTTGTTTTGATTTTTCCCAGTGGAAAATTCCACTGAAGTAGATTTTAGTCTTGATGAAAATTTCAATTTTCCCATTTTCTGATGGGAAAATATGTCGTTCATAATTTTTTAACCCGCCCTAGCTATGAATCACTTCTCCCCTGCAAAATTCATCCAGAATCAGCAACGTTACTATGCAGTAAATAAAAACAAGAGATGAAAAACGCTTGTGAACTGTGGGGCTTTGGGGAAATCATATGGCTTGTAGCTCAGTCTTATTAAACTGTAAGCCAGAGTTCAATTCCCAACATTTCCATAGGTGCTGCCCATCTGTGAATTTATGACAATCAAAATGACAACTCTGCAGAGTACTTAAAGAGTAAATTGTATGTCCCAACAATTCTTCCAGTTTTCAATTTAGTAGCTTTATGTCCCAGGACAAAGCAACCAGATCATCCAGACACTGCAGCATGACAGATGACAGAGATGGATTGTTTTATGCACTTCATGAGCAATGCATCTGATCTTGCAAACCCAGAAATATTTTTTTTCAAAAAAAAGAATAGAGAACAAATTAATATTCAATGATCATTTTCTTTTCTTTTTAATCAGATCTCTCTTTTCACCATTAATACGTGTACAGGGTCTATTTAACTTAACTGCTCAAAAGAAATTAAGAGAAAAAATAAGAAATTAAGAGAAAAAGAATAATAGTTTTCTCAAAGACAGCAAGGTAGTGATTACTGTTAGAGCAAAATGAGATTTCAAGGGTAGAAATATCTGTATGTTATTTTTCCCAAACAGAAAATGTTGTTATAAAATTGCTAAGGCCAAGAGTGTTTCAGTGGGGCTACAAAAACATTATAGCTTCTTCTTTTGGCTACAGACCCTGGCCATGTCATTCATGGCTGATGCTGCAGCTAAACCAATTCTCTTCTACTTTGGAATTGAATTAAGATAACCTAAATTAAGGCCATTTTAATTCAGAAGTAGGGTATTGACATGGGTTTAATGAGATTCAACCAATCCATTTTCAATTCACAGCTTTGGTTAATTCAGATTAATTTTCCTGGATGTGTCTGTGTAGACAAGCCCTAAATCAATATTATTGTAAATCAATTCATATCTGCCCATGTCTTTACTAATTTTTTAAAATAATTTGATCATTCATGGATACTAAGAAACTGTTTAAACTTTTATTTACAGGAATAAATGTCTAATATTTTTCCATCAAAACTTGTATGGATCAATATTCATAACAATAAAAAAGTATTATCTCTCCATAATTCTGTGATATATTTTCCTCTACTCTTCTCCTCCTCTTCAGGGCTGGCCCACAACATTTTGGCACCTGACGCGGAGAGCTCAAATGAAGCCCCAATGAGCCTTGCTTGGGCCAAAACTTTGAAAGGACTCAATTCTGCCATCTTCGTGTTCTACTCCTCTCAGGGTACTGCTCTGTTACCTACTGTAATAGAGGAGAACTAACAACTTAAAATTTTGGAACAAAGAATTTTAAGTCACACTTAACTTTCAAACACCTGAACAGCAAATGTTACTTTTCTTGTCTGCATAGTAAACACTGGCATTTTTATGTGTTTGAATAATCAAAATGGTGTTTTCTGTGCCTTCTCGGTTGCTAAGATTTGTACTGATTTCTGAAGGTCCACAGTCTGGGCCAGTTCATGCTCTACTGAGATGGCTGCAAGGCCGACCAGCCTCTCCTGTGTCATTATGGAGCGTAGGTGTGTTTTTATTAACTTCAGCTTAGAGAAGCTGCGTTCTCCACTTGCAACTGTCACAGAAAGCATTACAAGTATGTGCAGAGCAACAAAAGCATTTGAAAAGATGGTGGTAATCTTACTTGTGCACATATATTCCAGAACAGCCTTTGGAGTTGATCCTGCTGAAATGTATCTTGAAAGGGCTTTCAGTTCATCACCTAAATCATTTGCATCAGTATCGCGCATTTCATCATGTGTCAACACTATTTCTAGCACCCTGTGTTGCTGGTGTAGGTCTTTCTTCAGGTATAGTGAGGAGTTTTGGAATATCATACAACATTCCAAATATACTGCTGTGTTCCTTGAGCTGCATGAAACATTCTTCAACTAACTGTATTGATTAAAGAATTCAACTTGGAATTGTTGTTTGAAGGTTTTTACTCCCTCTGATCCTTCTGTAAGGGGCAACAGTCCAAGTTACGATCTACCCTGTAGTAAACTTTGTATAAAAATGGAAAAACAAAGGAATCGTACCAAATTCTTCCCACCCACCCACTTTTAAAATGTTGCAGATAAGCTTGATGGTTCAGTCACACTCGTAGATGAGAATAATAACTTAAGAGTAGATGTGCCATTTCTTTTACACATTTTCATAACAAGTCAAATGATACATTTAGCTTCTGCTCACGCATTGCAATGGTGAATTACGACAGGACACAGATCGGCTTATAAACAGTTAATTGCTAAGGGACTGGCTGTGTCTCAGCTTTTCTTCTGCAATATTTCTAAGGCTCTGCCCATTAAATGCAAATGAAAAAGGAAGAGATCGTGGCAGAACAGGAAAAGTGATGCATATTTGATGTTCTCATTGAATTTAAATGTTATTTATGGCAATAGCCTGGTCCTTTCTCAGGTATATTCCATGGCAGAACTGCTATTTGGCCACTTACTGTTCCACTACATCATTTGCTAAGGAGAGTTTTATAGCAGCTTCCCTGGTTTGTTGTACAGATAACCAGACAGCCACTGGCACTAGCTCTTGATGCTATCCTTGAGTCATTTTTGTGAGTGTGATTTTTGGTATTGAGAAATATGCAGAAAGCTGTAATGTCTCAGAAATAGATCAATGGGCCCTCTAATGCTCAGGGAACACAGATTGATTCAAGCTATGCACTAATTGCTTTCTGGGATGTTATAACAAGTAAATGGTAATGATTAACTATTGGAGAAGGATATGTGACTACAGCATTACTGCAACTTTATTGCTGTACAGTGGGATTATTGACAGAGGTACAAGGGAGTCGTATGACTTGTTAAAGAGCAGGCAGTAATTCAGGTCTCTTGGCCACCTGGTCCTTTGCTCCTTCCAACAGACAGTGCCATTGCACTCATCAATCAGTGTCAATTTTTCCTCTGGGGGCACTGAGTCATTCAAAGAAGAGAGAAAGGAAATGAAATCAGTTTAAAATAAATGTATCTTCATCCTAATTATATCTACCAAAGCAGCAGCAGCAGGGCTACAGAAAGGGCACTTCACTGAATAGCTCATCCACCAAAACTAAGAACTGACGGACTCTTTTGAAAATGTCCTTAATTAAGGAACACATCAAGTTATGCAGCATTTCAGGGCTTAGAGCGACTGTTATTGACAGAGACAGATCCTCAGCTGATGTCAAACCAAGGTGGCTCCATTTGACCCTCAGCGAGTCTTCATAGAATTCTGCAGCCAAGAGAAGGAAACTGTACTATTTTGTCCATTTTTCTGTTTACTAAAAGTTCAGTTTTCCAGCAAGATTTTTTTTTTTAAAAAAAAGATGCATAATATTTTTTCATTTCTCTGCATCTCAATTACCTGCAGAACATTTCTATAAACTAGAAATGTAGTGACATTTCCTAGCTGCTTTATTCTTTACAGGCTCCTATTCTTGCAGTCAATGCATTGAGACCAATACACTGGAGAACACTGAGAAGATAATCTTCTAGCATCAGCCAAATCATGACAGCTGGAATCACTGATGGGAGATGCCTTTGAGAGCACAAGGTGAAAAGCATCTGTTTTTCTTCTCACATGATTCATAACCTCTTTACTGGTATCTTACAGGAATGTCTGGTACAGAGAAGGATGTCCAGCATTAAATGACCTTATACTTCATCACAGAGGATTCTGAGTGCAACAATCAATGTTTTTTGTAGAATTTTCCCTTTCTCATCTCTGTCTTTCTGATAGTAATGGATTAGATCCGGGCTGAACACAGATCATATGATCTCCGGGACAGAATATTTTCTGAGGGGGATCTCATGCATTATGACTACATTCTGCTTTCCCTGGAAATACATGAGCAGATTTGAGCACCCCCATTTCTAATGATATCACAACATGTGATAGTTTCCCCTTCTCAGAAAAACAGATTCGGGACCTCCTATTCTGCATCATCCCCAAACTCATTTTGCCATAATCTATGCATGTTTATTGGAATTCATTTAACATTTCTCACAGTTGATCTTTTTCTTTGTTTTTGATACCAGAATATTAATTGATGTCTCTTCCTTATGCAGACTTTTCACATTAAATGCCTGTAGCAGTTCTGGAATATAAAAAGAAACAACTGATTATGCTGTTACTTCCAGAATATACAATTTACAGTATTAGGCTGAGCTGCTGTGATTAATGGTAGAAATAAGAAACCATGTTATGATTTCATATGTACAAAAAAGATAATATTATGTTATTTATCATTAATACCTAGGCACTGTCATATTACTGCCTTTGGCTGTAATACGGTGATGTTAATGTCACATGCTGATATAAATGCCCCATATCAACTGATTTGAAAAATTGTGCTCCTAGAGATGACAGTGTGCATATTATACTTGAAAATGGTATATTGAAGCTTATCGGTCATACTGACAGCACAGTGATATCTTTATTGATGACAGAATATATACATATATATTGTATGGTTTTCCAATTAGAAATTCATCAAGACCTTTCTGACTTTTGCTATCTGATTCAGTACAAGATGAAATATAAACATTCTTTTTATTCCAGCTATATCTCGTAACCTTTCATACTTTTTCACCCCTGCCTCACCACTTTCTAATGGTTTATATTCTTTAAGTGGAAGAAAGTATCTAGATATGTGTTGTAGGCTCTATTTAATCAAACTGTTAAATTATTCTTTAGTGCATTGGGTGTTGAATTATTGTTTTCTGCCATGGTCCTTGATCCTCCTCTAATATTAACTCTCACTTGGGAGGACTGACTGGGTTTTCAGCATATGCTGATGTCATTTCTCAGCTTGTTCTTCTCTAACATAGATTGTTTCTGCCTGAGACCAATATGACAGATAGTCTCTGTGTTAGAGAGCAATCATCACAAGCCCATTAGCTGGAGCTATTCTGTCTTTTGTCCCAAAGCAAGTTTATGCTGCAGTGGCATCATCCATCAAAAAGGGAGGAGGGAGACTCCCTCTGGAACCCCATCATTTTGGTTGGTGCTCAGCCAGCAAAGGTCACTTTCATCATGACAATATGTTCACACTGTTTTCTCAACAGGCCTTCAAAGTCCTAGCTAGTTTAGGTACAGAAAGAAAAGTGTTAGAATCAGACTTGTAGCCTATGCATTAGCTTATGGGTTCACAATGAGCTCAAAGCTAGCTTACAAGCACTAAGATAAGATATAAGGCAGAAATTCAAGAAGCCTATAGGCCTCAGTCTGTGAGATAGTAGCTTAAGTATTTAACATAAGGATATGAGGCCTGTGAACTTTAGCATGTGTAGTTCAGCAAATTATTTAGTGTAACATAACTAAGTTAATGAGCAGGGACCCTAAGTCAGAAGATAGCATAAGACATAATTTTGTAATAAATGATTCTGTTAAAATTCTGCAGAATGCTAACAGGTAACTGCAAAATTTAGCTGATGCCAGTTTGGAGTATTTTGGGATAGGGACATCAGCAAATGCTTAACCACCCAATTGTTATAGTATCTAGCTGGCATACCTGCTAATAAATATGATATAATTCATATATGAACCTACACCCCAACATTATTAGGGTGAGGAAGTTAGCTTTCGGCAAAGGAGGCTGAACATGCTTATAAATATTCATGGAAGCAATCAAATAATAAGCCTGACCATGAGCTAGGCCAGCCAGATCTTGATCCTGGGAATCATCTGGCATACCAGAAAGAGTATTAGTTTCCTGTGCACTGCCACCAGTCTTACTACTTCTAAGTCTCTATAAGAATAGTTGTGAGAATGCATATGACCTGACACCAGACATCAAATTATTATTGCATTATTCAGACTTTCTTGTCTCTGTTGGAACACGTCTGTTTAGTAAAAAGAGCAAAAGATCTTTTCCAGTGTGACTGTTGCAACCATGCACATCAAGTTTCGCAGCTGAACAATAATTCTGCTAATACTGGGCCCAATCTTAGGACAAGAACTTACCAAATCTCAGAATGTTGAATTACTAATTGGGAATTCTTAAGTAATAAGTATCATTAAGATACCATCAACAGGCTCCACAGCCAGATTTTCCAAAGCGTCCAGCAGAACAATAGGAGATGTTAGATGCAAAGTGCTTTTTAGAATCTGGCCCATAGTCTCTCAGATGGAAACATGCAGAGTACCATTCCCACCGGCCCATATTGTAATGGAAGCTAGGGAGATCTATTCTGTAATGCATCTTTGTAGATCTTTGGAGGCAGAAACAGAAGAGCAGTCCTCAAAATTTGGAACTTGGGAAGGTCCAATTATGGTTATTTAAGCAACTTGTTCTTTTTCAATTTTTAAAGTAATTTTGTTTTAGCAATTTTAATTGGACACCAAGGAGAAATGAAGGACCTACTAATCTGAAATGTCATAATTATCATTGCCATATGCTCACAGGCATGTTTTCTTGAAGGGAAAATACTGACTTATGTTAGGAGTTACTGTTATCTCTGAGCCTTTCCAGGCAATTTTTTCTATAGACACAGCAACGAAAAGTGTCTGCACAAAATAGCACCTTCCCACTACTGGCAGTGTCTAGGCCCATTAGGCAGGAATTTCATTGCAGTGCATCACCAACAAACAGCAGTGTCTTGCCTTTGCAATTTGTCACCTTTTACTGTATATTATAATGAAGTCTCATCACTGCTTTAGGCTAATGGCCAAGAACAAAATTCATTCAGGACTGAAAAGACAATAAAGGAAAGGGAGAAGTCACAAAGGAATAGGTAAATTGACCATTCACCTGCATGAAACTTGTTGTTTTATGCTATTTCCACCATTTATTTTGTTTTGGGAGTCCCTATCTACATAAAAACATTTCTGCTTCTTGGATGATTGCGAGTCCAGGAGTGTGGGGAAAATCATCAGGGCATTCCATAATTGGTTTCTAAAATGCAGCATCTTTCCCCTGGTTAACAAGGAAGAAGGGAATTGGGGACCTAGTGACCAGAACCAAAGCATCGAGCATGAAGAGCATACCTAGCTCATCTCTGAGTGCCCTGAAATATGCTCTTTTATTCTGAGACTACTGTCTGCAAAGCAAGAGTGAATGGGAAATGATTGCAAATGGAAAATTATTGCAGACATTATAGTTATCAGTTAAAGAGTTAAATGTGGTAGATCAGGTCCTCGGTCTCACTTAGTGCAAAGTAGCCCTAGAATTTCTTAACTGGATCTTTGAGGATTCCTGCACTGGGAAATTCTCAGGTGACTTAGTGGCTCCTATGCCACCCCCATTCTTGGGCTCTAACACATACTAGGTAACAAAGAAAAAGGGGTGTGGCTTAGGATGGTGGCCCTGCACAGCTGACAGAAGTTAGAGTAGCTTTGAAGCTTCTCCATCTTGTTTTGGGGAACCAGCCAGGTATAAACCAACCTGAGGATTTAGAGAAAAAGTACCTTTGCATCCCTCTCCACTCTCTGCAATCTTGCTATAGGTATGGATGGATTGGACTAGATGGTTCTCTTTAGTTACTGACTGTCATAATGCAAACTTTTAAGTGTCTGTATATTTATATATGTTTGTGCATGTGTATGTATGTACATATATATTATGTATCCACAGACAGATTGTGAAAGGGCATATAAAGTGAAAAGGAGATTGATTTTATTGTTAGCTCCTTCATTAACATTTGAACAACAGTTTAACTGAAAGATTTGATCTTTTTTTTTCCTTCCCCGTACTCAAATAGTAAGACTTTTTCTTCCAGGTTCAAACCTTACAATAGTGAATCATCCTTTCCAGATCTCACAGAGGTGATCCATACCTTTAATCTCTAAACTGGCTGGAATCTCCATCATTTGAAGTCTTTAAATCAAGACTGAATATGTTTCTGAAACATATGCTCTAGTTTAATGAGAAGCTATTGGGCTTGATGCAGGAATTGGTGGGAGAAATTATGCAGGAGGTCAGATAGATAGATACTAGAATCTATCTTTGAAAAAGCAGTTGTACCCTACCTCTCTTGCAGAAAACCAGAACCTGTTCTGAAGGGTCATGGCTCCTGAGTAAATGATGTCTATACTCTGCCACCTGTAGTATGTGATATCCAAAAAGTGTACATTAAGCAAGTGTCTTGCTATATCAGTTATTAGCCTTAAGCAATAGGTGAGCAAGTGCCTTTATGTCAGTTACAATCAGTGCTAATAAAGTTGATTGCCCCTTGATATTACCTCAAGAAGACAGGAAGGAGCCCCCTTCTCCATCAAGCATCTATCGGTCTGGACTCTCTCTCTCTCTCTCTCTCTCTTTGAATATAAGAGGAAAACATATTTTGTGGTTAATTCACTGGCATGGGACTCTGGAGAGCAATGTTCAATTCCTAATTCTTCCAGAAGACTCCCTGTGTAACCTTAGGAAAGTATCTGTGCCTCAATTCCCTGTATGTAAAATGGGAGATATGATACTTCCCTTCTCTTGCCCTTTGTCTACTGTAAACTCTTCAGGGCAGGAGCTGTTTCTTATACACTATTTATTCAATGCCTGGCATGATGGGGCCCCAGTCTTGGGGTGAGGTTTCTAGGCACTAGTGTCATACGAATAATAAATAAGCATCCATACATCTCTGGCATTCTTCCAACTGAGCTGTTTTCATGTTCTCTTTAGTTAATATTTGTTGAAAAGGTGCTTTTTTATATTGTATGCCAGAGGCAGATGGCACCAGGTCAGTTTATATTATATTTTTCATTTTTCTCCTACATTCACTCTGGTAATTAATGTGCTAGTTACCATTTTATTTATTATATGTGCAGGTTTTAATTATATTGTGTTAGACACCCAGAGGCATTTGGGCATGGGGTATTTTATAAATAAATGCAGCATGTATGTTATTATTGCTACCCCACAGGCTTTCTAGTTCCTGGAACATCAATCAAATCTTGAACAACAAGGCATAATGTTGCTGAAATCTCCTCTGGTGCTGATATGTCTATTGTCATCAAGGAATTGTTCAGCGTAAGACCTGCTGAAGGAAAACACTATTAAAGATGAAAATGTTCAGTCTAATGAAATCAGTTGCTAAAATTATTAATGAAATAATTATTATTAGGTGCTCAGAGGCTACCTATCTCTATACAAAGAGATAGAGGTAAGGAGAAAGTGCTCTTCTTTATAATCTTTAGCCTAGTGGGTATTGTACTCACCCAGGAAGTGAGAGACACCCAGTTCAAATCCCCCTTCTGCATGAAAAAGAGAAAGGGTATGACTAGAGATCTACTACCTTGCAGGTAAGTGCCCTAACCACTAGGCTATGGAATATTCTGCTCTCGGTCTCTCTCAAGCTGTCTTATTAAAGTTGTTCCACTTGAAATAAATAATTGAAAAATTAAATATTAATTTAATATTTAATCCAGAGAAAGCGTTAGAATGACTTATTGCCTAGTGGTAAGGGTACTCAGAGCAGATCCCAGTTCACATACCCAAACTTTTGGGAGCTGTGAATGAAAAGTGCTATATGAGAGGTGGAGAGGTGCATATTATTGTTAAAACATGTAAACTGGATATTTCTGCTAATGTGATAAGGATCAAATAGTTCACAAAAGAGCCATTTAAATTATTATTATTTGGCTTCAGAGTTAATAAGCCAGGGAAATCAATAGGTACAATTTACATTTCTTAGTTTCATTGTCTTAGGGTATGTCTATACCACTCGCCAGATCACTGGGCAGAGATCGATCCAATGGGGGTTGATTTATCACGTCTTTTCTCGACGCGGTAAATTGACCCCCGAGCACTCTCCCATCAACTCCAATACTCCACCTCGGCGAGAGGCTCAAGCAGAGTCGAAGGGGGAGCATCAGCAGTTGACTCACTGCAGTGAGTACACCCTGGTGAGTATATCTAAATAAGTTGACTTCAGCTACGTTTTCATGTAGCTGAAGGTGAGTATCTAAGATTGATTCCCTACCCCACAGTGTAGATCAGGCCTTAGGCTGTTAGACTACAGCATTGCTGCAGTGTTACATTATACACAGAAAATTTCCTTCATAACTGTATGACTAGATATTAATGTTTATCTCATATGTAAGCTGAAATCTTGGTAAGCTACAATACAGTTCAATGAGCCACGTGTTGCTTGCGTGCTATACGCTGCACACTGGCAATATGGTGTGACATGCTCATAAGAATATGGCAGTGTCAAGAGCCAGAAGAGGTGGTGCTGATTTATAACATTGAGTATATCTCACTTAGTCATCGCCTACTATTACTGTGGCCTTGAGCACTGGTGCACCTCAGTCCCCCCTGTTCCCAGCCAAAGCAGATATTGGCCTAGTCTCTTGTAGGTTGTAATACATTTGTCTAATTTCAGTTGTTGGGTTTAGCATACAGGTGCTTGGTGGTGTTGGTGGTTTGGGATATGCAGGAGGTAAGACTAGATGATCTGGTGGTCCCTTCTGGCCTTATGCTGCATGACACTGGTGCTCCAGTCAGTCAGGTTAAAAGGACAAAAATTCCTTTATTGATTCTGCCCTTCCCCAGTGTATGGGAAAGGGGTCAGAAAAACAGCAACCAACCCACCTATATCCCCAGGACTGGCAGTAGTTTGACTAGCTAAGTCTCAGACAGTCTCTATTAGCTAGTCCCCACATGCGTACTGAGTCCCGGCTATCGCTACTTGTACAGTTTTTTTTTTTTTACAATTTCCTATTACCTTAATGGGCTAGCCTGATACAGCTGCTGCTGCAGTTACCAGCGGTCTCTGATAACAACAGCTGGTTCCCAGAGTGTGCACTTGAGCTATCCGCACCCAAATCAGTGAGCTAAACCCTGAAGGAAAAGGCAGTTTCTTAAGGTAATTAACCATCCTGCAAGTGCCAGAAAATGGAATATGTTAGAGAAGGACATTGAACAGTATGAAATATTTTTTTTCTACTTCTTACTGTACTTTTATCTCCTCTTCTCTACTTTCTGGGTGCATAGTATCCTTTCATTTATTGCACCTCTATTTTCCCCCCTACTCTTCATTTGTTCTTTGATTTTAATTAAGGTGTCCCTGCACAGAGAGGCTTCAACTCCAGCAAGTTTTGCCCAAACCCTAATTACATCATAATTTAAAATTTAAAAGAAAACAAATTGTTTCATATTGGAAGCTTCTGCTTGAGAGATGCTTGCAGTATGGAAAGATGCATATTTCACTGAAGAACTTATATTCATTAGCAAAATATTAGTGTATATAGAAAGCTGCCCATACAATATAACATTGATCTCTCCTGGGGGAGGGGTGTGTGAATAATCTAATTGGATTTTATTAATACATTGCAAGGTTTTTTTCATGCTGTTTGAATACTAAAACTCTAATGTTTTTATATGTATAAATAATTCAGCAAATTTGAGTAGAAAATCAGGGCTTAAAAATGCTCAACTTGAATGTAGGCAAGAAAAGAATGAATTCCTCATGGCTGTATATCAGTGGTAGGCAACCTATGGCATGGGTGCCAAAGGTGGCACGTGAGCTGATTTTCAGTGGCACTCACACTATCTGGGTCCTGGCTTCTGGTCTGGGGGGCTCTGCATTTTAATTTAATTTTAAATGCAGCTTCTTAAACATTTTAAAACCCTTATTTATTTCACATACTGTTAGTTATATATTATAGACTTATAGAAAGGGGCCTTCTAAAAACGTTAGAATTCATTACTGGCACACGAACCCTTAAATTAGAGTGAATAAATGAAGACTCGGTACCATACTCCTAACAGGTTGCCGACTACTGCTGTATGTTCTTGTGAAGGAAATAAAGTTGAATGAGTTAAACAGAGTGAGAGATGTCAAGAGTCAAGCTTGACATCAAATGCCAGGATAAGGCATTGAGTGAATGACAATGCGTGGAACTTTAGAAGGAGCATAGTGTGATTAGAATCTATAAAAAGCAGAGTTAATGCAGGAAAGAATCACTCCTATGTATTTTTTTCCTTCATTTTTGCTGTTTCCTGATGCTGAGTGTTACAGATATGTGTCTTTCATGAGACTGGGAGTGAACTAGAAATAACCAATTAAAACAACATTAAATAAAAAAGAAAATATAATGCTTGGACATCAAACAGACTTGTATGTGCATTCCCTCTGAGCTAATATAATTGCTGGATGTTTGCTGATCATATTAAATCTTGGCCCTGGAGAAGCTGCAGTTATTGTTTCTTACACTCTGACATTTATAGGAGAACGATTCTTTCATTGTTAGGCTCCCCTGGCCTATTCATCTAAGGTGGAGGTCTTGTCTCATTTTTTTCCCATTCTTCCTTCTCTGTCCCCCATCCCTCCCACACACATACATGCACACACACAGAAACAGACCTATCTGGTATTCCTCCAGCAACATTAAGTTCCCACATTTGTCATGGCCAGATGTGGGAACTTGTATTTCTCTGCTGTTGCTATTGCTATTCACATTTTGTGAAATACTGAACCACCATCATTCTGTTTGTACCAATGAATCTTGACAGCTCTAATATAAGAAGCTTCTCCAAGGAAATTACTGCACATTTCTTTGCTCATCTGTTGAAAGAGTGCATGATTTTATTTTGATGTATTTTATGAGAGCTCTTTGAAATCTAATACTAATCTGGTAACAGGGATAAGTGGCAATAGAATAAAATCTTAACCTTCATTCCTGATGACACATTGCAAGTTTGATTCTTGATTAGTCACAAACAAAATTGATTTGATCTTTGCATTCTAGGCCTAAAATACATTTGTGACATTTGCCCACATATGAAATGACTAAGCACTTTGGCAGGTTAATAGTCTAAGTTTGAGAGGCCCAGGATTGGGATAGCAGAGGGGCATGAGTGAGCTGTGAAAGGAAGTTAGCATATTTACTGTTTGCTTTAGTCTCTTCTTTCAATGAGCACCAAATTCACACAACAATATATTGGATATTAACTTTTAAAGTATCACATTCAGTTACATTTCCTCCTTAATGCCCTATCTTCTGATTTTCCCGACACTAAATGCCTCCCCACCTATTTGTAATTGTGTAAAATTCCTGAGATAGCTTCATCAGTTCTTTACAGGGAAGACTAATATTAGGAAAGTAAGCATTTTTAATTTGCAACTGTGATGCATTGTGTATATCTTCATAAAGTTAATCACATCTTCTAAACCATTTAATCTTCTTTCCTCCATCTATCCCCCTCTCTGTCTCCCTGCAGTCCTGCAACTGCTTTTCTGTTATTTGTTCCCTTCTCTTCCTCTTCCCTTCATGTTTTCCCATTGCTTAAACCTCTTACTTCTTTTGTGTGCTTCCTATTCACTTGGTTTTTTTTCCCCTCTGGATGTTCTGTTATGTTCACACCACATATATGGAAAAAATAGGTACAAGATAAATGCCCCTGCTGGGAAGTTTCAATTTAGCACCACTTGATTTTGTAGAATTCAACAGACAAAGCCCCCAAAACAGAGTGAAAATAGTTTTCTCCTTAGGCAATGAGACACAGCTCACCTCTCCCTTGCTTTACACTGTGTTTCGTCTACACTTTTCATAGATATAGGTTCTGCCTTAAGCAGCAATGTATAAGCTTTTAATTGATAAGGCAGACCTTCAAGCACCTTCAAGCATGCTTATCTTTATTGAAACAGTGCATAAAGATAAATAACAATATTTGCATACCATATGTAGTTTTTATGGAAACCAAAGCTTGCAGCTAATGATACAAGCGATTTCAAGATCAATTCTTCAGCCCAGACTACTTATAGATTAACTGTTTATCTATTTTGACTTCTCCCCTTTACATGACAATTAATCATTTCTCCTTTGTTTGATGCATGTTGCAAATTTCTAAGCACATATTGCAATATCCAAACTTTCCCTCATAATGTGTTCAGCACTTGTTCTGATAACCAGGGTAATATGCTATTAAGGAACTAAACTCTCCACTCTCACTAAAGTAAAATTTCCACTTTTAATAAAAGTTACACAATTTAACATTCTTATTACAAACTATTCTTGTTAAGGTCATAGGGTTTTTCTTAGAAATAGGCCCTTGGGGCCTAACAGTCAACAGCTAGCTTTTTCCAGAATGACTCTGCTCTCACCTATGTTACAAAGGCCCCTAGTCTGCAGACAGCATGAGGAACCACCCTTCTCTCTTAAAGTAGCAGCTTATAATTCTGACAGAATCATTGATTCCCCCCCCCGCACACACACACACATTCCTACATCATTTGTGACTGGAGGGGCCAGTCTCACTGGTCGCTTACGTATCTGAGGTCAGCCTCTGTTTTGACTGCTCCTCTGCAACCCTGAGTAGAGACACTAAGGGTGACCACTCTTCCTTGTTCCCAGATGCTTCCACAGACCTGCAGTAAAGGAAACTGGAAACAAGGAGGAAGAATCAGCACAATGTGACTAGTAAGTTCTCTATGTACAAGAATTTTGGAATGTGTTTTAAATATTCTTCACTCACATGTGATTTAAAAATATCCCATATAGCCTAGATGATGTTTGATTGTCTGACCTTTATAGTCAGTAATTATAATGCTCACATATTATTTATATAGTATCATATATCTTTATATGCTATACTGTCACAATATCTTACCGAAAAAGTTTACAGACTGTAGACTTGCAGGCTTTCAAGTGTCTACCTTTTCTTTTAAGTGGAACCTTAACACTGCATTTCTATGGTTTACTGCAATGTTCATTTACAATGTTTTCCAAAAAGGTTACTGTTATATTGTCTCAGCCTTAATTCCTGATTAATGTTTCATAGAATCATAGAATATGAGGTTGGAAGGGACCTCAGGAGATCATTTAGTCCAACCCTCTGCTTAAAGCAGGACTAACCCCAACTAAATCATCCCAGCCAGGGCTTTGTCAAGCCTGACCTTCTTTCCTGTTTCTTCTTTCTGGAACTATCACATAGTTTCATACAACCTTGTGCTATCATTTTCTATTCTAATAAATCAGGAAGGTCACATTATGGAAATTTGTTATTTATATGGCAATCTAGTCAAGAAATACTGTGTTGGTTTAGTCCCTTTCCTCAGCTAAAGCTACCATAAAATTAAAATTAAATTGGATGAGAGAGGGTATTTTATTTTTAAATGAATATGAAACTATTTCTATAAAAGCACTATCAAAGCTGATTGTTCTCATTAGCTCATAACTTTTTTTTACAGGTAACTTGGCAAGACAGTTAAACATAAAGTACTGAACATTATAATAATGTATATTTATATGGTCTATTACAGCGGTTTTCAGACTTTTGTACCAGTGTATTCACACAGCAAACCGCTGAGTGTGCCCCCCTCCATAAATTAAAAACACTTTTAAATATATTTAACACCATTATAAATGCAGGAGGCAAAGCGCAGTTTGGGGTTGAGGCTGATAGCTCGTGTCGCCCCCCCCACCCTATGTAATAACCTCATGACCCCTTGAGGGGTCCTGACCCCCAGTTTGAGAACCCCTGGTCTATTATGTTATTAGAAAGCTATATTTCATGGGGTTTGTGATGTTATAGAGATGAAGTTGGACAATAAGATTATATAATTACAATATTCATATTATTTTCAATAATAAGTTTCCACTATGCAAATTAATTAGTCAATACAGTATCTATATTGGGTGCGGTACCACTGGTTCCAATAACTGTCCTGTGTATTATTGTGAGATGATATTAGCCATAACACCAAAGGTAGGAAAGGGAACACCAAGGAGAATGGAAATATACACAAGGGATATTAAATAGAAGTTATCCTGGTCACAAGAGAAGGTTACATCTGTGGTGGAGCTTCCTTAGCACAAAGGCTGATTTAGCAGAGTCATATGAAATTGCCAGTGAAAGGCTTCAAATAGACAATCCACCAACTCTGTCTTTTTTTACAGCATTTGCACTGAGCATGAGGACAATAGTGAAGGAAAACACTCAGGAGAAACCTCAATTGCCAGTGGGGTATAGCCACATCCAGCACCAAACCATGTTGCTCACTAATCCCAATGTGATCTGATTTGAGACCCAAGGTCAGAAAAAATGGCGTTGTGGGTCTCTGTGTTAGAGATAGTAGACCTAGATCCTAAATTCTCTTGTATTCCATAGAATACCAGAAGGCTTATGTAGCCAGACACTGTCACGTGAATTGAAAATATTCACAATTGGAGCAGGTCAAAAAACAGGATGATACTTTGATGAACATTTTGTCAAAATTTCTCACAATAGACTATTCATGAATGATTAAGCAAAAATTTAAAATTATTTCAAATTATTCAATTATTATTTTTGCAAAAAGATTGCAAAAATTATTGAATTTATTAAGTACTGAGCATGAATTATTGACATAGCTATTATTCTTTTTATTCCCAAATAAGATTATAAAATTATAAGGCTCCTGGAGAGAATTCTCCATAATATGTCATGAATATCTATTAAACCTATTAGTAATCATGGGGGGTCAGATAGCTCCATTTATTCCAATTCACAATTAATTATTTTAAGGAAAAGAAATGAGTTTAAAGAGTGACTCAAATAGTGGAAAGCACTGAGAGAGCTGTCTGGAAGGAGAACAAAAGACAAAGTGTTAAGAACTCTGTATTAATATATTATACTTAAATGGAACATCAGGCCAGTTATATTTGGTGACACAGTTAGTGGGAAATTATTATCAGCAATGAGAACTGTAACTGACTGAAACACTGTATGTTTGAAGGCAAATTACATTCACATTGCAGTGAGTGTGACTGAATAATGCAGTGTCATCAAAATGTTGTGCTGATTATTGGTTGGGGAAGAGTTTCATATGTGAATTGGATATATAATACAAGACAGTGAGATGCAGTCAGTACTGTGAATATGGAAAAATTCAGGATAGAGAATGGCATATCAGATTTGCTTTGAATTGTTTGATAATTAGGTTTCAAGTTCTTTGTAGTTGTTTTTTGTGTGAGGTAGCCACTTGACCTGAGTAGCCTGTAAGGTGCTCAAAAGTATTGAGGTATCTAGCTCCTGCTGATTTTAGTGGGAATTAGTCACTGTTTTGATAACTACCCCTGTTGTGAGCTCAACCATTAGAAGAAAGTGACACTTCTCAAATTTGTCCCAGTAACTTGTATGTTGATGGGGTAAAGTACAAAAGGGAGACAAATGACTGAATTAGTCCAGCCAAAAAAAGCAAGGACAATATAAAGATATGCCTGATAAAAAAGAGAAGTGAGGGACCAGAAATCAATGGAGTAAAATTGGTATGTCAGAAATTAGACCTAATTATGGGTAAGATAATGAGAGGGTGGAATTATTCTACCATCACTCCTCTTTTGGGATCCTTGAAAGAAAACACTTGGCCTCAGGCGGAGGTGGGTGGGGGTGGGAGAGAGGCATGGAAGGGGGAAGACAGCCTGATAGGTGCAAATGTAACAATTGCTGGCTGAGAGGCCAGTGGACCAGAAGGAGCAACCGTCAACATTATGGTTGCCACTATCTCCTGAGACCTCATAATCCAAGAATACAAAGTTGACCCTTTGTCATCCAGATCCTTAATGATGTCCTGACCAGACTGAACCAGAGAGAGCAATCCTGATGATATCACCAGCTCTACTGGTTTGGCTAAATCCTGAACACACCTGGAGTGTGAGAGTTGTTTTTTTTTTCCCATCTCTCATGTCTGTGTTTGTCCAACAGTGAGGTTGCAAGCAAAAGTCAAAACCAGAGACAAGTGGCATTTGCAAAGGCCTCAGGTTAGGTAGGAAAGGAAAGGCCTAATTTAAGGATCCCACTGGTGATTAAGCACCAAGCAGCTTGGCAGTGCCATGCCTTAGGCATCTTTGCGCAGATCACCAGCAGAAATTTAGGCACCCTGTGGACCTTATCTGTGGAAACTTAGATGCCTAGAGAATTTAGGCACTGACATGGCTAGGCAGCAGCTGAATGGGGATCAGGATCTAAAGGACTTAGACATCTAAAATGGCAGTTGCCTAAATTCCTTTGTGGAT
The DNA here is from genome assembly GCA_007922305.1 of Dermatemys mawii. NCBI lineage: Eukaryota > Metazoa > Chordata > Testudines > Dermatemydidae > Dermatemys > Dermatemys mawii. Next base: position 378,267 of record ML677357.1, on the reverse strand, counting down.
TAGCCCTAAATCTCTTTGAAAGTCAAGGGGACTTAGGCCTGGTCTGCAGTGTGTGTGGGGAGGGTCAGGGGGGGTCAACCTAAGATACGCAACTTCAGCTATGTGAATAGCGTAGCTGAAGTTGGCGTATCTTAGGTCAACTTACCTGGCCATCCACGTGGCGGTGAGTTGACCGCTGCCACTCCCCCATTGACTCCACTTCTGCCTCTCGTGGTGGTGGAGTACAGGAGTCGACGGGAAACAAACTTGGGGATCAATTTATCATGTCTATACTAGATGTGATAAATCAATCCCCTATAGATTGATCACTGCCCACTGATCTGGCGGGTAGTGTAGATTTACCCTCAGGCTTGTCACTTAACTAGTTTTTTAAAAAATTGACCTTTCCCTGAAAAGTTAGTGTGAACATAGTAAGGCAACTGAAAACACAGACATGGTTTAAATGAAAAAAAGGCCTGTGATATCACATTAAATTATCAGCATCTCAGCTACGGAGCAAATAACTTGCATAACTGAATTGATGTCTAATACTAAACAGTTTATGGCTGTTTGTAATATTTGGTGGAAATAAAATAAAAGTATAGTGAATTAAAATATTACATTTGCTTTAAAATATTTGTGGCTATACTTTGCTGATGATTTAAAATACAAAATTAAAAAGTGGCTTTAAACCAGGAAGTCTAAGTCCTTGAGGTTGTTATTAATGTAGGATATACGTAAGTATGCGTGAGAAAGGACAACAATGATAATTATTACCATGGAAGTGAATTTTGATTAAATGGCACTTAGGTAATTAACATTTATTATTCAAAATATTTAATTTTCTAACTTTAAAGTAATTGATTAAACTGTCACATAGAAGTCATCTAAAACTTGATTGGCATATAATGAGCTCCTATATAAAATGAGCCATTATTGATAAAACAATAACCATCATAACAATAATAACAAAATCATCTTCCCAGAACAACGAATAAGATAAGATTGTCACTTTGTTTCAAGAATTTGTTTGTTACTGTGAATTAAAATAATTAGGTTTGTTTATCAGTTCTTGATAAAACTTTTACTATGCCATCTTATTAAATGTATGTGTTTGATTTTGTTCTTACTATCATATAACAATCTAAGTTTACTTTCTGTAATTTTTAATAATTATTTACAATTCATTTAATTTCAGCCAATAATACTGATTTCTTCAACAGAGACTCAAAGAAGAGTATTCTAAAATATTAATGATTAATTATTAATATTCTCAATCATGTTACAAAGTGATAATCTTTGTATAAAATAGATCTGATGAGGTATCATTTGAAAACTATTAACTCACTGGTCAATCATATCATGGTCAACTGCATATAGCAACATTATATGTAAACAGGGTGACCAGATGTCCCAATTTTATGGGGACAGTCCTTATTTTGGGATCTTTTCCTTATATAGGTTCCTATTACCCCCCCACCCCATCTCGATTTTTCACATTTTCTGTCTGGTCACCCTATATGTAAAGTTCTGAATTTGCCCAGTGTGATGTTACTTGTTCTAAACCAGACAATCCTGCCTAGGCAAAAGTTGTTAAACAGGCCTATCCTAAACAAAAGAATGTGGTGTTTATCTCAATTTACATCTACATAGTAAACACAACTATAATGACAATAGGGCAGGGAAAGATTTAACAATTTGTATTTTAGCAAACACAAGTGGAGAGGGAGCATGGAGTTCCTTCCTCACTGCTTGAATAATCTTTGAGGGGTAACCTTCAAAGAATCTATTTCAAAAGTTCACTGGACTGTAAAAGAAAAAGGCGGAAAACTTCACCTTATCATTCTCACCTCAGAAGATGATGGAACCAGCACCTTTGGAACTCTGGGAGAAATCCTGATCAAGAATAGGGTTAGCCACCATCTTGCTGGAAGACTGGGGGTGATAAAAGCTATCTTGAACACAGCCTTGAACCAAACCTTGCTAGATTAAGACTCACTGAAAATCCTATTTTATTTAATAGACTTGTTTTTCTATTAATCTAAACCAAAAGTGCTGTGTTTGTACTAAGTGAAAGTCAGTTCCAGTTAATATGGCAAGCTGGTGGGTTTTGTCTCCTTAAAGGAGCAAACTGATCTTATTATTCATCTGAATGTTGCAGGACATATCGGATAACTCGGGTGTAGGAAAGTTGGGGACTGGTGGTGTGTTGGGGATCAAGTGCTAACATTAACCAAGTCTAGCAAAGACATAAGTAGGAAGTCTAGCAAAGTCTAGCAAAGACATAAGTGCGTCTGAGATAATGGGTGGCATTTGTCTGGGAATTTGGCAAGATGCCCAAGAAGTAAAAATTAGCTTGGACAGAAGATCCACTCATGCAAAACTTAGTAACCTGATTAGGTAGGAACTCCAAATGCATCTTTGCTGTTGCATAATTCATGAACTTGAACTAGCACAAAATATCAGCCTCTTGTCCTCCAAAGGAGTCTTGTCTTTCTTTTGAATTTGTGGAGTTCATAGTCTTATCATTAACAGGTATTAGGGAACTGTCTGTGCCTATTAGAAGGGTTTACAGGGGCCAGTTAGTGCATAACACATTGGTACTCATTATAAGTTACACCCAACTTGTGTGCATTACTGCACTGTGTAGACAAAGCCTTTGAAATACTGCAGGTTCCCAAACCTGATGACACGTTCATGCTGTAGATTTTATAAGCACTATAGGCTTCCCCACACCAATTGCTTTTTCAGATAAGCTACATAAGTGAATCTTTGCACTCCTGAGGGAGTTTATAAACTTTCTCAGGGAGTTTGCATACTTTTTAAAATGTTTCTGGGAACCAACAGAAATAATCACACAATCATTAAGAATACTTGTTTAAAATTTCCACTGACTACAAGTTTCTAAAATACTTTTGGAATTTCATAATATTCCACAAACATTAGGAAAACTCTCCTATTTTCCACACATAAACAAAATAATCTCAGACTCTCAGAATAAATTCTCTTCTGCTTGGAGACCCAATATTGAAACATGTAGGAATTGTTTAACATAATGGAAAACTAGTTGTAGTCTTAACTATGGAGTCATAGTGTGGCTCCATATTAACTGAAACCTTGAACAAATATTGAAATACTGTACACATAGTGCCTAGATGCTATAGTGATGGAGCTTTATAAGCATGACAAACAGGTAGATAGACAACCATATCCACAGATTGGTAAATGCAGCAATAACAAGATTTTAGTCATATTTTTTTGTGACTCTTCATTTTAGAGTCACACTCAGTGCAGGAGCTGCCTGCATGTTGATAGCCTTGCTCAGAATAAAATCAGATTTTAGTTTAAAAATAATTAAATCCAGAGTGCATTTCTTTAGATTTTGTAGAACAAACTTAATAACAATGATGAGTACATTTCATGGCAGATCAGCCTGCAGAATTTTAATTACAGCTCTGTCATTTTTAGAGCCAGAAACCTTGATAAAAACACTATTATTCTGGAAAAGCTTGATTGCATCAATCATGTTACTATTCCTTTAACATGTTGGAATGCATTTGTTAAAGGTGATTTCATTTATCTCCATTTTCTAGTTCATCAACATGTTCTAGAATTTTTTTAATAACTGCAGATGTGTAACATCATATCTTAAAATACTAATTAAAGAGGTGTTTTGTGCCAGCAAAGAAATTAAAAAGTATCAACCTTCAGATATATTTATCAAGCAAATGGGCAAAATTTTCCATTAAATAGAAGAAATGGTTTAGCATCCTAATGCACTAATCATTTTGCCATATCAACTTTCTTTGACAACATAAATATTTATGATTCATAACTATGCAAGCAGTTTGCTAGATCAGTATCTTTATAGACAGAAAAGTAAGTCCAACTTACTACATTATTTCCCTACAGTTTCAAGAAAAGCATTTAAAAGGTGTCAATGCACAAAATAATGATAAATGGGCATACAGAAAAACAGATTAGTTTGTTACATCCTCACTGGGAATGGATATCACATTTGTAATATAGATGGACCAAATGTGGGAGTTTGCTTGAGTAAGGAATATCTAATAATGGAGAAAGATCGTAACATTTTGACCCAATAATAGGACTTCTGTCATAAGCATAAAGTAGCCTAGAATTCCTGCTTACCTGTAGGGGTTAAGAAGCTAAAAGGATCCTGGAGGCACCTGACCAAACAGACCAATGGGGGCCAAAGATGCTTTCAAACCTGGGGGGAGGGAAAGTGCTTTGTCTGTTTTTTTCATTCACTCTGGGCTTTCAGGGGAATCAGATTGTTTTCCTCTCTCCATCTAATTTATATACTTTTTCAATAGAAACAGTAAGTAATTTAGCCAGGCAAGGCTGTAGTTTATATTTGTTTTTTCACTTGTGAATTTCTCAGGTCTTTGGGAAATATCCTGTGTTTTCTCTGTACTTTGAAACTCAGCGGAGGGGGGAGAAATTTCTCTGTGCTATGGGTTTTCCTTTGATTTTTTTTTTGCAAAGTATTTTCCACTGATTCCTATAGAAATTTTGTTTCTCTCTTTTTCCTTTAATTAAAATCTTTCTTTTAAGAATTTGACTGCTTTGTTTTCCATTGTGTAAGGTCCAGGCTTTTGGCTCAGGCTCATCTAGCAGGATTGGTGAGGGGTTTTTCTCAAGCCTTTCCCAGGGAGGGATGTATAAGCTTTGGGGGATTTTTGAAAAGAGAGGGGGCTCCATGTGGCCCTGCCCCTAGTTCTTGGGGTAACGCCTGGTGATGGCAGCATACTGTTCCAGACACAAGATAAACTTATGTCTTGTAGAAGTTTTAACCAAAGCTGGTAAAATGAGTTTAGGGGGTCTTTTCATGCGGGTCCCCACATCTGTACCCTAGAGTTCAGAGTGTGTGTGGGGGGAAAACCCTGACACTTCCATGAATGATCTCATCATGTGGCAACTGAAACCTCTGCTCCCACAAACGATTTCCTTTTAAGGGCAGTAATCTTGGGACTAATGTCAGAAGAAGTAATGGCTGTTGATGTTCTGAGCATTCACTGGGTGGGCCAGTTAAAAATTCTTCATACTAATTGATTTAAAATATCTCCACATTCAGAGTATAGTTAAAATGTAGGAAAACCAGGGCAAGGCTGAGACTATGCTATAATGACTAGGAACTCAACCAATTAGACAGTTTAAAAAAGGAGGATGGTTTCAAAGGAGCTCCAATTCCATAAATGAAGTGGCCTGAATGAGAGCTGCTGGGTGCTGAGCACTTCTGAAAATCTGACCACTTTTTTTATATGCCAAAACATGAGCTGACCTCTCGTGAAAATTTGACCCTTAATCGACCAAATATTAGGTTTGAAGTGGCACAGTTTCAAATGCATGCAGGTTCAGCTGGGTCTTTTGGCTTTCTTATGCAGGAAAATTGGGTACCATGAAATCAGTGGGATTATATACAGTAATAAAATTAAGCATGTGCATAAGTATTTGCAGGATCAGGGCCTTTGTGTGCAATTCAGCTCCACTGAGGGCAACTGAAATCTCTTCATTGACTTCACTAGGGATGGATCAGGTTTTTGTACTGGAATCTGTTCCTGGGCACTGGCTCTTTTCTGATGTGAACAAGCCTTTTCTTTTTTTCTTTAAAATTGTTTAGTCTTACTTACAAAAATAAATATTTCCACTTCAAAAATATCCTTTCCAGATGGAAAATGAGAACATTTGCAGTCAAAATAGCTCCAGGTTTTATTTTAAGAAAAAAATACAACATTTTGGAAGATGTCCGTGAACAATGAACAGTTTTTGTATTGGTAGCAACACTGGAAAAATCTCAGATTTTTTTAGGATTTCCCCTTTCGTTGCAAATATTTTTAAAACCTCTGGATTTCACAATGTAACTGTGAAATTGCTGAGTGTCACTCATGTATGTTTCACTTGAGAAGGACAAGATGAGTGATCCCTGGGGGGAAAATAAACCTGCCCTGATTCTGAGGCACAAATGCATTATTCATATGTATAAAGTCTAGTTTTCTTCTTGGCATTTAATTTTCAAACTGCATGGTATTTCCAAGCAATTTACTACACTTCTTATACAATACCCTCCCTGCTTTTCTCCATGCTGAAGTGACTATTCTTACAGCATATGTAATAGTCAGGGTTCAAAAAGAAGAAGAAGAAGGAAAATCACTAGATCAGAAAAAAGAGACATAAACTGGAAAAAATATAAAACATGAATACTATGTGTAGTCATTACAATATTTTTAAAGAGGATATGCAGATTATTGCTTCTCCATAGTTCAGTAACAAAGGTCCTAAAGTTGTGAGTCATCACTATCTCAGAGTTGCCCAGGTATCTTTAGAATCTTTATCTTTAGAAAAGATAAAACACAGGGCTATGAGAATAAAAAGCCAAGGTCTAACAGACAGATGTTTCAATAATCTGAGTTGCTGCAGCCTTTCATGAGAACGTATCACTGGTGCAACTAAATAGACTTCCCTTTTTCCCTGCCTGGGACTTAGTGAATGAATTAAAATTTAAATTAATACCAAACATTAATAATATGTGTTGTGCCATTTTCAGTTGTAAAAGAGGGAACTTTATGGAATCCAATATTGTGGTTAAAATGTGTATACAAGGAAAGTCAACTATAAGTGACACAGGTTTGCCCAAAATATTGTAAATGTTACTGACATGGGCAATCCTCTTAGGAAATAAAGGGATTGTGTTCAATATTTGATTTTTTTAAGGGATAAAGTGAAGTAAAGCTAATATTGCCATCAAGCACGCTTATGTTTTGAGTTAGTGAAATACACCTCTGTTGAAAGTGGCAGTAAATAAAAGGAATTGAAAGCAAATAGTCTGTATAAGCACACTTGACCACAAAGTGGAATAGTCTGATACGTAACTGTCTGATCAATAATGCACAGACTCAGCTCAGCCATACATACCAAGCTCCCACCACTCTTGTTAAAAGGAGAACAGAATTGGAAGATGTATACAGCTGTTCAAACCTCCTGGACAACAACAGTTCTTGAAGTGAATTTGCGTTGTATAATGGACTGTTAAAACAAGTTTAGAGAGCATCAAATATGGAAAAACTTTGTCTAAATTATATAAACTTTAAACTGAACATTTTAATAGTTAGCAGTGTTAATGGAGAAACTGCAACTTGAGCAATCATAACCACGTTGGCTAAGGGATGCACCACAAAGGGGCTTGCAGAGGTTAGTTGCTGACCAGAGCAAACCACTCAATGTTGATGCTTGTACCAAATGCTATGGCATAACTTGTCTTACAGAAACTGGTGTGACAAAATGTGTTGCACAGAGAGACTGGAAAATTTAGTCCTAGCTGTAAATACTCAAAAGCTTATGTGTTGTTCCCAGATTGGATGGTGTGGGAGGTCAGTTCTCATTTTGGTTGGATATTTCACATTTTCTGAAGAAATATGGGTCAACATCTGATAGGTCCACATTCCCACCTGCAAGAAGAGGAACCAAGTTGGACCAGCCAGAAGAAATGGGTCTCCTTCAGCAAATTATTTCCTGAAAGCTGAAGACATCTGAAAGGGAGAAGACTGAGGTCCTTGGCCAGTCTCTGGGTGGTCCTTCCTGGTGATATCAAGTGTCTTGGATTGGCATCTTAAACTGTCTCTATTTTTCAGAAATGTGGGTTGCCTGCTAGTGTAGACTCTATTTGTGTACATCATTTGTTCCACCTGTGTTTATAATGTCAACTCCTGCTGTGAACAATAATTAAGATGAAAGCTGATGTCTGAGCAAAGATCTGATGATAAGTAACACAGAGACTTTTTTGGGTGTTAATCCAAATCAGTGAATTGACCGCTTTCTGAAACTGGGTACCTAATTAATAAGGGATGTATATCCCTGTTGTGTAACAGTGTCAATCAAGTAAGCAGGAAAGTAACTTTAAAACTCAACAAGTTACTGTTGTTGACTATGATTGTAGAACAGTTTATATTTGTCTATAATAGTTAATAGTTTCATCCTGCCTTTCAAGTTCTAGGTGCATATAGACATAAAATGAGATCAAGCTTCTTGAACTGCAGGCTGTCTATATAGTCTGTCATCAATCTAGGAGTTTATTTTACTTTGGAGTGTTAATCAGATCCTGGGGCTACTATGATCAGTTGGGAAACAGGTTTAAAAGATTGACTATTATAGATCCAATGGGAAGAATCATGGTGAATTGGCATGTAAATATTGACAAAATTGTGTTGTGATCTAGCTTTAGATAATTTTTCCTCTGTTATGTTAGAAACACTCAAATTGCCCAGGTAAGGCCCTATTCTGAAGGACTCTTTGCCTAGATTTTGTACTAAAATTTTTGATTAAATATTTGACTAAGTCACCTTCCCAACATAGGGACTGAGTATGTTATTTTCTCTTGCGGTTGTGTGATTTGATTCAGAAAACCTAAATGAGTATATAGACCATTTAAATCATAGTCCAATATTATTTTTGTCTTCTTATATCCTATACTATTAGTTGCTATTGTCAAGGATATTTAATAAAAATCCATAAAACTAAATTCAACTCTCAATTCTTTTCCATTAGTTAGACAATGAAAATTAAAAGAACCCTAAAAAAAGGTGGTAAAGGTCATTGGTTGAGCATTTGTTTAACTATGATGTGTCTTACAATAGCAACCACTAAGTACTTTTCAGTATGATTTGAGTCATCATGATATGATTGTAATATATTTAAAATACCTACAGTTTTTGTCATTTATTAGTATCTGGGTAACCTTACCAACTGTTGTCATAGTTAGAGTTATCACAAGTTTTGGGGAGAGGAGAAGGAAAGCGGGAAGGTATCAGGTATGGAAATGACTGATTCATTACCAAATTCTAAATCCATTCCCCAAAACATCTATAAAAATAAAGGGAAATAATTGTTTAAAATATTAACTACAGATGAGCTGTTTTTATAACAGGAGATGAAAGAAAAAAAATCTTTCATTTGAAATGTGGCTAAGGAAAATACCAAAAAAAAAAAAATCACAGCTCAAATATAAAGCACTATATGTTCATATCCACAGTCCCACCTCCTGGAGTCATGTGATTACAATAGAATCTCAGCTTTCATTTAAAAATAGAAGTCTCTAGTTCTTGTGATTGTGAAGAAAAGTTTGAAAATATGATCTGAGTTTAACCAATACAATGATTTTTCTCTGAGGCCAAGTCTACACTGGGGAGGAAGTCGACCTAAGATTTGCATAGCTGAAGTCAACGTACCTTAGGTCAACTTACCTCGGCATCCTCACGGCGGTGAGTCAAACATTGCCTCTCCCCAATTGACTCCGCTTCTGCCTCTCACAGCGGTAGAGTTCCGGAGTCAATGGGAAGAGTGCTCAAGGATCGATTTATCATGTCTCGACTAGATGTGATAAATTGATCCCCGATAGATCGATCACTACCCGCCGATGGGATGAAAACAACACTAGGTAGGGCCCAGGGAGCCCTTGCTACAGGACTGTGTGGGTAGCAGGACGAAAAAGGTACAGCAAGTGTGGAGGGAGAGCTACTTTTACTCTGTTTACTGCTGGGAGATCTGACCACCAATGTCTTTCCAGAGGTGGGGAGGCCCTGCTTCTACTATGGAGGGAACAAGATGAATGAATGATGTATCCCTTCCCCTCTGGAAGGGGAGTGGCACTCCCTGCCATCACCACTCCAAGTGAGAATGAGGCCACAGAACAGTGGTATGGCTGTGGGGCAGAGTCCTGAGGGGCACTGTGTCATAGTGTACCTAGGACCTTGGATTACCTTAATCTGAAAGTGTTCCAAGAGCTGTTTGAGGATCACTGAGCACAAGCCAATTCTTTATGTACAGCATATAAGAAAAAAGAGAAAATAGTAACAACTGAGAGCTCAAACATTACATTGCACCTGGGCAGAATGTCAAACTATTATTCATATACTGACACTGGTATAAAATGTCTCTAGCCTTCACCAACTAATCACACTCCTTGTTACTGTACCATGCACAGTGTCTACATCATCTGCCTCTGACCCATAGATGATAATGCTACAAAGGACTTCCACCCACCTACATATATAGAAAACATGCTTATATATTTAAGAAAAAGAACCATATCACACCGGTATCAATGTACCTAACTATACATTACAATGCAGTATCAAAAGAAAACCTGTATCATTTAGAATATTTAATAAAATTCTCCTGTGAAATCCAAAGTATGTATGTATATCTCACCCAGCGGATTCAATTAGAACAGAGGTGGGCAAACTGCGGCCTGCGGGCCATATGTGGCCCGCCGGCCATTTTTATCAGAAGCCCTGCACTTCTGCCCCAGGGTCCTGGGTGGAGCACGGTGAGCCATAGGGCCCATGCTCCCAGGCCAAGCTGGAAGATCCACAGGGCTCCGCGCTGCCAGGCCAGGGGCTGGGCGGAGCACAGCGAGACACGGGGCCTGTGGTCCCGGGCTGGGGGCCAGGCTGAGCGGGATGAGCCACGAGGTCCAGTGCTCCCAGGCCGGGGGCCAGGCTGAGTGCGGCGAGCTGCAGGACCCCGTGCTCCCGGGCCGAGCCGCGGGGCCCCACGCTCGAGCTGGAGCCCCAGCTGAGCAGGGTAAGCAAGGGGGGGCCTGAGATGGTGGGGGTTAGAGTGGGTTGGTCTCAGGAGGGGGCAGTCAGGGAACAAAGACAGAGGGGTTAGATAGGGGGTGGGGTCCTGGGGGGGATAGTTGGGCGGGGGAAGGAATGATCAGGAGACAAGGGGGGGTGTTGGATGGGTCAGAGGTTCTGAGGGGGGCAGTCAGGGGGCGGGAAGTGGATGGGAGTCAGATAGGGGATGGAGCCAGGCTGTTTGGGGAGGCACTGCCTTCCCTACCCGGCCCTCCGCACAATTCTGAACCCCAGTGTGGCCCTCAGACCAAAAAGTTTGCCCGCTCTGAATTAGAACATGTCCTGTGTGTCTCTGTGTAAATACACTTTAAAATATTAATAGTTAAAAGGTAAAATTAATGCATTACAAATCATTTAGGGCCTGATTCAAAGTCCAATCTAGTCAATGGCTGAACTCTTATTGACATGGATCAGTCCTGTACTGAATGAACAATACAAGTCAATGATGACATATCATAAGTAAGAAGTTATTAAAAAATTACAACACTGAAAAGATAATAATTGTAGGTCTTTGAAGAAATTGACCCTATTTCTTTAAATTTGTCCTGCCATTCCATCAGACAGAATGAGATTCACTAATTTGCTGATTCACTCAGGCACTTATTGCAATTTATAATAATCAAGTCCTTCGATGCCTTCCATTTTTAAAGCATTAATCTTATCAGTTATTAGATTAACTCTCAATAGAATTTTTTCTTGCACTTTATTAATATTGGTTGGGTTATTTAAGTGCCCTAATATAAAGCTTTTAGGATGAAAAGGAATATCTCTGTCCAACATCATGTCAGTTCTGTGGAGGATTCACCCCCCCTCCCAGCCCTGTTTCATTTTAGATATTTCTGAAGCATAGAAATTACTCTACTGAATCAGATCAGTGGGTAATTTAGGTCAGATCTATACTACAAAGGTAGTTCAACCCAGATATGTTGCTTGGGCTGTGGCATTTCCACACCACTGAGTAATGTACGTATGCGAACTAACCCCCGATCTAGAGAGCGCTAGGTCAATGAAAGAATTCATCCATCAATCTAGCTGTCACCTCTCGGGGAAATGGATTAATTGCAGTGATGAGAGAACCCTTTCCATTGCTATAGTGAGTGTCTACACTTAAGCACTACTGCAGCTGTGCCCCTGCAGGGTGTCTAGTTAAGACATAGCTTCAGTCTAATATCTTGCCTCCAATGGTGGCCTATACCAGCCTGATTTAGCCGGCATGGATCAGCCATGGGTTTTTAACTGCAGTGCAGACATACCCTTAGAAGTAATTATGGAGAGCAAATTAAAGGAGAATTACCATTGGCTATAACAGAGTTCAGCATTTCCTCTTCTTTGTTGTACAGACAGTACAGTTTTAGCATTATTCTGACAGACCATTATGGAGGTGCACAGAGTGGAGGGCGATTTCTGCTTCTTTGTATGCTGCACTGTCACAATGCAGCCCCAGCACCTGAAATACCAGTAACTGCTGAAGCTGTACTTCACCGGGGGTGCACCTTAGTTCATAGGGTTGGGGAGGGTCAGTGTCATGACCCTACTGCTTCCCTTTGCACTGTCCAGTAGAACTAGCTGGGGGGGTGTGCAGGAATAAGAAGCATCCCATGAAGCTAGGTAGTTGTAGATGTGCTCACACTGTGTGCTGGGATCAAGGGTAGGAGTTCTGACTCTGAATGCATTCAAAATACTGAGTACTAAGCACTTACTTTTTTACACACTCTATTCCTATGCCTTCTGAGCCATTAAGATCCATTATGGGCCTGATACAATGCCTACTGAAGCAAATAGAAAATACACGTATTGACATCAGTGGCCTATTGTTTTTTTTTTTTCTTGTTTGACCATGGAGTCTTTGCATAGCCAAAATTCCATTGACTTCAGCTCTTAGCATGGATGGAATGAAGGAATTGTGAATGTATACCAGTGCCCTCTGCTGGATATAATGTGCTAAAGTGAAACCTGGCATTTGTGACTATAGCCCAAATTCTTTTCGGTTATGTTGCGTTGGTTTAAATGCATTGGTGATCTCTTGGGAAGGGAGGAATATATACTTCCAGATTTTTCTCAGATTGTTAATACCCCCACTGCATGACTGCAGGGTTTAATATCTCTTAGATCTGGTCTCTCTTTACATTTTTTTTTAACATACTAGTTAAGCACAGCTGTGCAGTGGGAACAGTGTGGAACTGCACCTTGCCCTCCCCTCCCCCAGTGGAAAGAGTCCTTGACAATGGTTCATATCCTAATTTCCTGAGGCAAAATTCCCTATAGAGTGGTGGAGACAATGGGAGTTTGGGGCTTACAGAAGCAGTTTTTCAGTCATGCATTACATTGAAGCTAACATAGCAAGTATGGAAATAGCGTGTAGCTTATAAATGCTCAACAATTCCAGAATACTATGCACTGGGACAATACATCCTAATGCCTTTACAGTTTGTTAAAGTTATGTGAAGAGAAATATTTTTCTTATTTAAATGCATATATAACAAAGCAAACATTAAGAAATTCACATTTTCATGGTGAAAATGCTGTGTACAGCTTTGTTCCTTTTTGATTCCTTGTTGTCATGTAAAGTCATGAAGTCATTTTAGTTAATTTTAACTATAATTCATCACTATTGCAGCAAGAGGTTATGCAAAACTCCATTTATGATCTTCTGTCATATTAGTGAGCAAAGTATATTTCCTCAAATGCAGTCTTCATTGACATTGCAAATAAACAATAGGGTAACTTTGCTTGTGGCCAAATTAAAGGTTCTTTTCCCCCTTGGAATCTTAATAAATTTTAAATTGTCTCTCAATTTTACTTTTAAATTACAGTGAAATGTGCACTTACTTGAGCTGATTAAAAATTGATTTGCCCATTCTTTCAGTGAAAGTTTTATTTCCAAATGCCTGAATTAGAAGGGATTTTTTTAGAGTATGGGCTGAATCTTCAGGAAGCAAAGGGACTGTACATGTAATATTCATAAGTTAGAAGTGTGGTCCATTTTTTTATCCATTTGTTCTTTATGACTCTGTACTTGAGGTAGCCAGGATATTATTTCTGCAACTTGTCATATGATGCCTGGATCTGAGTATTAATTAATTGATTTTTATTTAAGAATTCTGCACTTGTATAAGAATTTCATTCTGTGAATTAAGAAAATGCCTCCTTGAGTGCACTGTTCTGACATGAGCACCTTCCTACTGGTAGTAGATATCCAGGTGTTTACAGGTCAGCTTCCCAGTGGAAAATAAATCAGTGATACCAAGTCTGGGTATAATCTAAGTGTAACTTATTTTATTTATACATATAAAATAAAGGTGGTCATAATGCAGAGGGGTCATTAGCATAAGTTACTCTCCCTCCATATATTTGGTGTGGAAAGAAAGTCTGCCAGAGCCCAGTCACATCCCTCAACCTGCTAACTCTTTTGAGCCAAACTCGACAGAGGCAATTGCACAGAATTCGGAAACACCATTCTCTCCTATGCAGCTCTCCCTCCTAGATGCAAAAATAAAAAGTTTTCTATCCACAAGCATCTGCAGAGGGCAGACAAATCTCACTTACAAGAATCTCAACCCAACACTGCTGTCCAATTCCCAGAATGCAACACCACCTCTAGAACTGGCTCTAATTAGAGACAGAGCAGAAAGCAAACTCTCCTGCTGCTTGTTACATCTCCTCTCTGAAGAAGCTGCCACTACACAGTACCAAAATAACACAGTATGTCTCTCTAAGACTGAACATTTTGCTCACATGCTAAGAAAAATAACTCTGAAGACAATGTGGTGTCTGTTATGAGTGTTTTCAATGGTGTTTTACACTGTGTTGTTTACCTGTATAAGCCACCCAGTCAGGAAACAATATGATGTGATTTATGTAACTAGCCAACATAATGTGAATTGCTTGTTGCAAATATTAACAGCAAGCCACTTCCGAGGCATAGGCAGAAATGAATTTATTATATACAGTCTCTTAAATTTAAAAGCAGCTGCTATTTTGTCCTTTCCGAAAGGAGATAATGAAGTCAAGACCAATGAGCAGCTAATGAGTCCACAAAATAACTCATAAGTTCCCCTCAGTAAGAAATTCTAAATACTGTTATTAGAAGGAAAGCAGCTTAAATAAATAGAAAGATAAGGATAGAGAGGTGGGAGACATCACTGCAGAGGAGACTGGATAATCTCAAGGAATTTCAGTGCCTCACTTCTAACAATTGCTGAAGTTATGGTGTCTTGGGTGAAATAATTCTGGATCATAAATTGCTACATGTACTTCATGTCAAAATATTTCAGTTAGCAACATTCTCACCTCTGGGCCAGAATGCTGTGAGTTCATATTTCCCTATTAGGCTTTGGGGTTCTATCTTAATAATAGAGGGCCAAATTCTACACTTAGTAACACCATTCAAACCAATTTACTTCACTATGATTACATGGTATGATTGAAGTCAATTGTACCATGTTTTAGACCAATGGCAGATTACTTCTCCACTTGCCACACAAGGCATAATTTGTTCACTGGTTTGTTTCAAGTGCAGTGCATCTATGTGCTCCTCCTTATTTAGGGCAAGTTGTTAAATCACAGCCTAGCCTAAAATCTTATCCAAAACTTTGTGATTTTTTTAGGACTATACAGTACTTTTATGGGAGGTGTCCGTAGGGGGTGCTGCTACATCTTGGGTTGTTTTTTGTAACTTGCAAGCAAATGTTCAACCTTGAGAACACATGCTATATGTTGTTTTTAAATTTGGTTATGCAAGGTTCCAGGTAGAGAAAGCTGTAGCAGCAGTAGGGAGGTTTACTCACTGGCTTAGTCTCTGATTAAAGTCAGTTCTGTAGGTAGAGTTGCTCCTTTGGAACTGGGCATTGGTACTGAGATTGTGAAGAAAGAGTTCTTCCTGAATGCTATTGACCATTTCTATTCTAAGACTGATGTCTAGGGGTAAATTAAACAAGTTACATGTAGATTTTAGCCAGTCTCCTTGACACTGATTTCTCTACCTCTGTGAAGCTGATCGTCAGGGTCTCAGAGAGGTGACATTAGTGTCAGAACAGAATGCTGCTGGTGTTGGAACAAAGGGCAAGAGAACGCTGATGTGTGTTTGAGAGTTAATACTATATATTACTTTTTCCATCCTAATGCCCAATTCTGCTTATTCATATTGAGTAGTGCCATATTACACTTTAAATCAATGGAACTATATGTATACTATGAATTATGATGTTAGAATCTGTCCCTACATTAATAGACTTAAGCTGATTTCTGATTTATATGCATTTTGTTTCAGTCTCCACAATTTTAAATAAGGTAGGGTTGAAAGAGGATTTGAATTTGTATTAAGCCATTGTGTAAATAATGTAGATGTCAATTATAATTTGCTTATACCTTATTGCTCCTTTAGTTTTATGTAATCTATTAAATGTACAGTAATATTAACTGCTTTTTTTCTGCGCATAAAAATACAAAACATATAATATCTTTGTGTTTGTGATAATATATTTAATAATAAACCCCAAGTCATATAAATTGTGCACACTCTAAAACAAAGTATGAATTCATAAATGGGAGATGTACATATTTATAGTCGCAGGGCTAAATCTTGCTGTGATATGTTCTATTAGGCTGCATCAAATAATATCCAAACATCAAGTCTCATAAACCACCAAAGCAATTACAGCTATGATTTTCTCAATATTGAAGATTTTTATCACAGTTTTTGGGACAGCTCAGCATTCAAGATTCCCTGCTCCCCATCCCAATATACATTTAAAATATATTTTAATTTAATTAAACTAGGTTAAGTTTAAATATTTTTCTGACACTTACTCCAAAGCCTTTTACTAAATCAACAGAGAGAAGGGTACTTGTCGGTCAAGGAGCTGGGGATTAAAGATATTTAATAGGTATTGGACAGGATGCACTCTTGCATTGCCAAAAGTGGAAAGCATGCCATATGATCAGGGAGCAGCTCATAGGGTCCAGTACTGCTTCTATTAATTAATCTAATTTCAAAATTGTAGTCCACTGTACCAGAACTGATTTAGGCAAAGATTTTCAAAAGACACAAGTAGGAATTAGGTGCCCAACTCTTAATGGCAATCAATGGAATTTGGATGTCTAACTCCTCTGGGGCCCATTGAAAATGACTGCCTTAGGTTTTGTACAAGAACCATTCATGCTCAAGGAATCTCAAAGTGCTGTAAAAAGTAGTGATGAGTTTGATACTGTATAAGCTATGAGAAGCTGTTATAAATTCTATTGGAACATGGGCTAAGGTCTGATCCAACTCACATGAAATCGATGGAAAGTTTTCGAGTCCGTTAATTGGACTGGGCTCTTAATGAGAGAGGAGGAGATAGCCACATGATTAGGCTGTTTCTCATAAAAACATTCTACTGGTAGAATTGACTATTATTTTAACTTCTCAGGTAAAACCTAAATATTTATTTAAGTTATTCAGAAATAATTCACCTCAATGGTACTACACTGATTTATGTCAGATGAAGATCTGAAATCAGCAGAGATATAGCAATAGAGTGGAATAATGCTGATTGTAGATTTAAGAGTTAGTTACAGAACAAATAGTTTATTTTATTAAGAATTAATAATTCATGCACCGCTATAACACAGTGATGATATCACATAGAATAAAAAATTGCTATTTGCAATCACAATTTTAGGCATTCCTTTTTGTAAAAGGTTTGAATTGCAAAGCCATGTTTTCAAAGGTAATATAAATGAAATTGTTAACTTGAGTTCTATTTAAAATTAAAATAAAAACAAAACAAAATACTTCTAATGAGTTTGGATTACGAAGATTTCCACTCTTCCCTTTAGCCAAGAGAAGACACAAAAAGTTAGTTTCAATGAATAGTCAAAGTAGAAGCCAAAGATGCATAGAAAATCCTGATGGTAGCAGTCTTCTTGTATTACAGTTGAAAGCATCCAACTCAAGCTCATGAGCTTGACTTCAGATTTAATTCTAGATGTCCTTTCCTTTATGCACACGTGAATAAATAGGAAAATGATTTTTGTTAGCTACATCTCTGGTTTAAGCAGAAATGCAATCAGCATGTTACCTAGGTATTGTGTGTACACTATCTAACTCAATTTTCTCAGCATTATTTAGACATGCTCACTGCTCACACCTGATAGAAAGCCTTCCTACCCATACCAATTAACCTAACCCTAACCAATTAACCTAACAGAGTTGGCACTGAGGTTTGTTGCATGGATTGGTTCCTGAGTTAGTGTTGCTACAGTGCAGTGTGTGGTTGCTGGTGAGAATCTGTTTCAGGTTGGCAGGTTGCCTGTGGGCGAGGACTGGCCTGCCTCCTAAGGCCTGTGAAAGTGAAGGATCATTGTCCAGGATGGGTTGTAGATCACTGATGATGTGTTGGAGAAGACTGTAGATGATGGCCAGTGGTGGTCTGTTGGTTTCTTTCTTGGGTTTGTCTTGCAGCAGAATGCTTCTGTGTACATGTCTGGCTTTGTTTATCTGTTTCCTTACTTCCTCATGCAGGTATTGCAGTTTTAAAAATGCTTGGTGAAGATCTTGTAGGTGTTGGTCTCTGTCTGGGGGGTTGGAGCAAATGCTATTGTACCTCAGTGCTTGGCTGTAGACAATGGAGCATGTAGTGTGTCTGGGATGGAAGCTGGAGGCATGAAGGTAGGCAAAGCGGTCGGTAGGTGTGAACATAAACACCACCCTATACCAAAAAACTGGACAATCCCTGCGTAAAAGGATAAATGGACACAAATCAGATATTAGGAATGGCAATATACAAAAGTCTGTAAGAGAACACTTCAACCTGCCTGGATATACAATAGCAGACCTCAAAACAGCCATCCTTCAGCAAAAAAACTTCAAGACCAGTCTTCAAAGAGAAATTGCTGAGCTCCAGTTCATCTGCAAATTAGACACCATCAGGTCTAGACTCAATATTAACTGTGAATGGCTCGCCAATTACAAAAACAGTTTCTCCTCTCTGGGTGTTCACACCTCCAGATCACCTGCTGGAAGTGGGCTTCACCCCCCGCTCCCGATTGCATTTACCTTGCTTTCTTACCTGCTATTTATACCTGCCTCTGGAGATTTCCACAACATTCATCTGATGAAGTGGGGCTTAGCCCACGAAAACTCATGATCCCTAAAATCTGTTATTCTATAAGGTGCTACAAGACTCTTTGTTGCTTTTGCTGGGTTAACAGGTTTCTGAATAGGCTTTTCTGTTGTTTTTCAAGGATGACTGATACAACTGTAAAAAAATATTAATATTGCTGTCTAGGGCCATTGTTTCTATACTCAGAATGAAGGTAACACATATGACTTTAGCATTCCTCCTTATATGCCACCCAAGGTGATATGCTATAAACCTCCTAGGTGCCAAACTTAATAGTCTCTCATTCGAATTCATCCAGTGTGTTTTCTACACATCTCTTCAAATCAAAACAAAATGTATTCCAAAACTAATATCACTCTTCTCTCCTGTTAGTGCAGACCAGAAGCTACTGTCTTTATTCATGTCGAGAAGTACCTTGCTCTCTGAGTAGCCCCGTGGAAGCATTGGGACCACTCATAAAGTAAGTTAGTACTCAACGTTAATATGAGTGGTAGACTCTAGTCCCAAGGAATTATGAGGAAAAAAGCAGCTGAAAGAAATTTCATTGTAAAATATTTAAAGACACTCATATTATCAAAAGAAAAAGAAAAGAAGACCGGTTTTTGTATATCCTTTTAAATTAGCAAAGGAAGAGTTAAAACACATAAGAGTTTGCAATTTTATTTTGTTTAAAGCCATCTCTTTAAGAGTTCAACTCAGGTTCTGCCATCACTAATTTTTTGTTGTAAACTGGCTTTTGTCTTGAAGCATGAATGTTTATAGCCCTTCCAATATTTTATAAAAATATTTTATAATATTTTTACTGTTACAGCTCTGGATATTCTTGGTATCCATATAAATCATAGAATCATATGACTGGAAGGGATCTCGAGAGGTCATCTAGTCTAGTCCCCTGCATTCATGGCAGGACTAAGTATTATCTAGAAGACCATTCCTGATGGGTGTTTGTCTAGCCTGCTCTTAAAAAATTTCAGTGATGAAGATTCTATAATCTCTCTAGACAATGTATTCCAGTGTTTAACCACACTGATAGCTAGGAAGTTTTTCCTAATATCCAACCTAAATCTCCCTTGCTGCAATTTAAGCCTATTACTTCTTGTCCTATCATCAGAGCTTAGGAAGAACAATTCTTCTCCCTCCTCTTTGTAACAATCTTTTACATACTTGAAAACTTTTATCATGTCCCCTCTCAGTCTTCTGCTTTCCAGACTAAAGAATGTTTTCAATCTTCCCACATAGGTCATGTTTTCTAGACTTTTAATAATTTTTGTTGCTCTTCTCTGGACTCTCTCCAATTTGTCCACATCTTTCCTGAAATGTGGCACCTAGAACTGGACACAATACTCCAGTTGAGGCCTAATCAGAGTAGAACTTCAAAATTACTTCTCATGTCTTGATTACAACACTCCTGCTAATATATCCCAGAATGATGTTCACTTTTTTGCAACAGTGTTACAGTGTTGACTCAGATAAGCTTGTAGTGCACTAGGCTGTCATTTCTGATTTTGTATGTATGCAACTGACTGTTCCTTCCTAAGTGGAGTACTTAGGATTAAAATTCAAAATGATTTGGACAAATTGGATAAATGGGCTAAAGCAAATAGGATGAAACTCAATAAGGACAAATGCTATCTTCCAAAGCACTTGCAACCCCTTCCATCTTGGTATCATCTGCAAACTTTATAAATATGCTCTCTGTTCAATTTTCTAAATATTGAAGAAGATATTGAACAGAGCTGGACCCAAAACTGATCCCTGCGGGACCCCACTTGTTATGTCCTTGAACCACTGCGAAGTACTCTCTGGGAACAGTTTTCCAACCAGTTTTGTACCCACTTTATAGTAGCTCCATCTAGGTTGCATTTCCCTAGTTTGTTTATGAAAAGGTCATGTGAGACAGTATCAAAAGCCTTACTAAAGTCAAGATATACCATGTCTCCCACTTCCCTGCTATTCACAAGGCTTGGTCAGTGCTTCTTCTAATTCCTAATAAGTTCTTAGTCTGAATGATATTCAGTGTTCACAGATGCATCAACTACATCTTGCAGTCAACCATAGCAAAGGCTACAGATAGATCTAAAAGAGTGGGTACTGATGATCACCAGAAGGAAATCATTAGCCAATGAGATTAAAACAGTCTCTGAACCATGCCTAGGTCTACAATCAGATCAAAAGAACCCAAAAATATGTGAGGATGGAAGGTATTGCCAAAGATGCCTCACCTTCTGTATGAAAAAGAAACAAAGATTAGACAAGAGGCATTAATGGGCAGGATAGTCAATAGCAACAGTTTGTTTCTTGAGAATGGTCTGAACAATATTAATTCAAATTCCTCCCTTGTGCAAGGAATAATCTTTAGCAATAATGATCCACAGTCTCTTTACAAGATTTTAGCAACCAATGTACCCAAGCACAGTTCTAGAACCACAGTGGGCAAAATTGGTTAGTATTCAAACATTCAGGCAACAAACTGGAGCAGTGGTCTGAAGTAAAGAGGATGAAATGCAAATACCTGTTAATTAAAATGTCCTTGTGCAGGAAAGGTGGAATTAAATAAAGATGAAGTAATATTTTTTACTATATTTGCTTTTTGATCATATATACCTTTCTCTGGATTTTGCTATATAGAATAGGTACAGGTATAAAGTAGCACATTTTACCTGTTTCCCTGAAATGATTATATCTGATAAAACATCTTTTTCAACCTTGATTGGCTTGACTGCATTGGGGATGAGAGGAGGAAATGATGAGGTTGTTTTCATTAACAGAGACTTTAAAGAACGTACTTTTAGTTGTTTTTTTTCAACAGCAATGATCTATATGTAAAAGCTAAAATCCAATTACAAGGCATAGGAAGAAAAAGAGGTGTCTCCAAGGGGGATTTGTTTTGTTTTATTTTTTAATGAGATACATTATAATTAAATTTGAAATTGGTTAATTGCAAATACTTTATTTTGATAAACTGCATCCCTAAGCTGTAATGCTGGTAGGTGGATTCTTCCATATTATTAGTATTCTATGTGATCTAGATATGCCAGCTAAATACAGAATGTCCTATGGGAGCTGGTTGTATCCATAGCAACCAGATTGCAGTTTCCAATAACTGTGTAATGGAGTGCTGGTGCACTTTAAGCACAAGATGTTAAGTAAAATGGGGTTGTTTTTCACTGCAATCAGTTTCTTCATGATTAACAATGGCAGAAAATCATACAGTAAATATACTAATAAAACTTCATTGACTACTACTTTGTCAGTTTTACCAATATACTGAACAATTGCTGAATTTATACTTCCTATGCTAGCAATTAAAAGTTTGGCACCATGTAAAATCTTGAGACATCTACTATAGGTACCAAACACTTTCTAATGGGAAATTACAAGATGAAATAGATTATGTTATCAATGGGAGCTTGAAATCTTTGCTGGCTCAGAAGATAAAGCCATAAAAGTCTTCGGTGATGTACAGAATTAACTGCACAAAATTGGGACTCAAATATAAATTCAATAGTCTTCTGTAAGAAATCTTGTATTGAAGAAGAGATTAAAGTTAAGGTATAATATTCATTTCACCTTTTCCACTGCTGTTCAAACAGTTATCATATTAGGGGAAAACAAAATAAGAGTCACAAAGGCTAAATGATTATCTTAGGCCTGGTCTACAGTACATGATTGTATTGGAATTAGCCACATTATATCGAATTAAAACTAAATCCATCCACATAACCAATCTGGTTTCATCGACTTAAAGGGCTCTTAAAACTGGTTTCTGTACTCCAGATTGGTTTCTGCTATTCCCCGGTACTCTGCAAGGGGAGTAGCAGTAAAATCAACATTGTTGTTCCGAAATTGAGGTACCGTGGATGCAATTCGACAGTATTGGCCTCCAGGAGCTATCCCAGAATGCTCCATTGTGACCACTCTGGACAACATTTTCAACTCCGATGCAATAGCCAGGTAGTCAGGAAAAGCCCCAGGAACTTTTGAATTTCATTTCATTTCCTGTTTGGCCAGCATGGCGAGCTCATCAGCACAGATGACTGTGCAGAGCCCACAAGCACAGGTGACCATGCAGTCCCAGATTTACAAACGAGCTCTAGCGTGGACAAAAGGGGCAGTACTGGATCTCATCGCTGTATGGGGAGAAGAATCTGTTCAGGCAGAACTCCATTCAAAAAAAGGGAACGTGAAAATCTCCAGGGGCATGACTGAAAGAGGCTACTCCAGGGACACACAGCAGTGCCATGTGAAAATCAAGAAACTCAGGCAAGTCTACCAAAAAGACTAAAGAGGCAAACAGTCACTCTGGGTCACAACCCCATATATGCAACCTCTGTGATGAGCTGCATGCAATTCTGCACCATCTTCTGCAGCAAAGAAGGAGAGCGGACTTGCACCAGAAGTGGTGGTGTACGTTGGCTATGGCTTTCAGTCCTATTGCACCGCTTCTGCAGCAGAGCAGGAGAGCAGAGTTGCAGCCGAAGCAGTGGTGTATGATTGATGATGGCTTTCAGGCCTACTGCACTGTCTTCTGCAGGAGCTGCAGAACAGTGGAGTTGCAGCGGAAGCAGTGGTATGTGATAGACGATGGCTACCAGTCGTATTATATCGTGTTCTACAGCAGAGCAGGATAGCAGAGTTGCAGCAGAAGTGGTGGTTTACGAGGATGGCTAGCAGTCCTACTGAGCCATCTGCTGCTGAAAAAAGGCGTAAAATGATTGTCTGCCGTACCTTTCACGGGGGGGGTGGGGCAACTGATGACAAGTACCTCAAAGCACCTGCGAGAATGCTTTTGCCCCATCATGCACTGGGAGCTTAATCCAGAATTCCAATGGGTGGTAAAGACTGCAGGCACTGTGGGATAGCTACCCACAGTGCACCGCTCCAAAAGTTTATGCTAGCCTTGGTATTGTGGATGCACTCCGCCGACTTAACACACTTAGTGGGGACACACATGATTGACTGTATAAAATCTCTTCCAAAAAATCGACTTCTATATATTCGATATAATTTCATACTGTAGACATACCCTAAGGGGATTGGCAATAAAGCAATTTAATCTGAATGAGAATGAACAAGAAATACACAAAGCATATGAATCCTACCATTGTTCACTCCTCAACTAGAATATCTTGCTTCAGGAATAAAGAGTGTGACTAATGAAGCACAAACCTGGGATTTACCAATTTTATGAGGCAGTCAAAAACATTACTTGAAAAAATCCCCAGATCAGTTAGAGTATTGTAGCCTGCAAGCAATGTTAAGAATGTGAATGGAAGAATGGATCTTTAAAACAGAGAGAGAGAAAGAAAGAGAGAGAGAGAGAACAAGAGAGAGAGATTGACCTCTCGTTCATGTTTAAAAATGTTACTACTCTTCAGATAGCTGCTAATATCTTGATGTAAGGTGAAATGAAAAAGGAGGAAAAGGAGTCATTGGAGTATTTGAGATATTAGTAGTTTGGAACTGTTAAAGAGATGGCTTCAAGCAGATTAAAATGACAAATTCTTAATCGTATTTTGACTTTTCTTTTGTTAATAGAAAACTCTAGGTGCATAAAACTCCTGGTGATTTGAGCCTTTGTTACCTTAGCATTTCTCTCTTCATCCTGTCAATCATCTATTATGCATCAGCTGAGGTGATTGAATTGGCAGTCACTAGACATGGCTGAGTATCAAACAGGTGCATTCAGGGTATTCTCAGTGGAAGACCGTCAGTTTATGAAATTTACCCTTTGCTTTTGTCTCAACAAGGTGTATGCTTGACAGTCTAAGTTTGGCAAAGCTGTTCTATTCATTCAGAATTTTCCTAAGGGAAGGGGTTAAATCTCCTTCTTGAGAGAATAGGGAGTTAGCTACATTAATTCTTGGTAAATATAAATTATTTATTATGCGATCTCTCTCTCTTTTTTTGTATTTTAAGAGCACCTACTGACAGCTTGTGAGACCATTACTCACACTGAGTTGTTAAAATCAAATCTTTCAGTTGGAATACCAACAAAATTTCACATAGAAAAAGTCAAAACAATGTCATAATGTTCTAATAATGTCATAATGTTCTATTTCAACATTTTCCAAACACAACAGTTTGATTTTTCATTCAAAACAACAGTTTGTTTTGAAATGTATTTTACTTTACATTATAAAAACATTTTAAAGTATAAAAGTTGAAATCAAAACATTACATTTTGATTAACCCAAAACTATTATTTTTCAAAAAATCCAATTTGTGGGAAATGTCAGTATTTGATGTTACATTATGATTCTAAATAAAAACAAAATTTGAAATTTTGGTTCCAACATCATTCTATGCCCTACTCTATATATAGTCCTGCCAAAATCAGTGGGGTTACTTGCAGAATAAGGTACTATTAAAATCTGTCCCCTTGTCACTCTTTATTGATACACATTCTATGCACATTAATAAAATTAGTAATTAATATATATGTAATGATTCAGTTCCACATGATCAAATGCTATATGAAACCCCCCCCCAAATGAACACATCAAGGGCCCACCTTTGAGGTTATATTCAATACTCAGGTTCTACAATGAACAAAATAATAACACTCAGAATTTTGCTTTTTCTGAAAAGTCTCAGCACCAGTGTAAAAAGGGATGCACAGCCCTAAAGAATAGATTGCGTAATTATCTCTAAGGGCTTGCTGTACTTCCCTAGAATAGCTCTGACTCGCTCAGTGGGGATTTATGTAACTGCAGTAATGTACTAATTATCTTGCTACTCAAACAAAAAAATGGAATTGAAACATTGTAGCAACCACAATACCTCATGTATGCATATCAGAGCATACTTACCCCATGCCTCTGTCATAGACACAGCACACTTAAAAGAAATGGCAAATATGCTGAAGACCCTTAATGTAATGTTCTCACAGGAGAACAGTTTTGTATAGAAATTCTATAGAATTCTAAAGCAGGAATGTAATGAATGGCAATACTATATAGATGGTTTGTAGAATTCCATTAAAAAAAAAAGATATTCTCTATTAAATTCTATGGACCAGATTCTCAGCTTTTTGAGAGTGGTGTAAAGGAGTCAAAGTTGCATAGGATTGGTGTCAGAACATGCTGGGTTAGGAGGAGATTACACCTTACATTGCAGTTGTCTCCAGCTGGATAACAACCCCTTGGGAGCCATTAATTGTAACAGCATGGAGGCTGCCTCCTCCCTCTTAAATTCTACTGGACTTTTCGATCAGCAGCCTTTTCTTTCTTAACATCAGTCACTGAGAAGAAAAGGGCTCAGTAGTTAAGCTATGGTTACCAAAATCATAAAATGACCTTTAAAACCCATCTTACGGAATCAGAAGGTAGTGAAATTATGATATCCACTTGACATTTGTCTAATGGAAAACCGTTTTCCACAGAGAGTGAGCTCAGATTCAAGAAAGGCCACAAAGTAAGGCCCTGCACATGCATCCTGTGCTTTCACAGTTCCAACACACACCTGATTGAGCCCTGCTGTGTTTTGACAAGATGACATACATTAAACCATTGGTAGGCTCAGTTCTCATGAATTCACATTTTTAAGAGACCCTTGAAGTTCATACAGCCTCCTCACAATATCTACACAAAGCTGCATCTACACTAGCAAAATTAATACTCATACTTCAGCAACTGCCAGCAGCTGTTCCGTTGTGCTGCCATTAAGACTCTCATGTAGGCAGGACTCAGGCTTCATGAATCATGTCATGAAAACTGATCTGAGTGGGTAGAAAAGTCTAGTCTGGCACTTACACTGCTGCAAGCACAGTAGGCACTGCATCACCACTGACAGTTGTGTGGATACTGATTTTGTTAGCACAGACAAAGCCAAATAGACACTGGTTCAGATTTTCAAAGCCAAATAGAGGATTAGTCATCCTTTGGTAAGGTAGAAGTGCTTCTTTTTTGACTTGACTGTTTCAACTTTTCTATTCTATATAATTTAAAATTATATCATACTATAAAAGTTGAAATGATAAAATCAAAATGAAGCACATTGACCTTATCAAAGTATTGATTTCTTTTCAAGAAGGTTATTTCAGTATTTCTGAAACTATTTTTTAAATTAATTTTGTAAGAAATGTCAAAATTTTGACTTTTTATTCCAAATTCATTCTTTTTTTAAAAAAAATTGCCAAATGTCAGAAAAATTCTGAGTTTTGACCAGCTGTAGTCAGGAGCATCACTCCAGAATCTACTGTCTTCTATTGTGGACTAACTTTTTGTCCATGAGAGCTGCTAGTATTGAGTGTCAAGCAGGTGTCTCTTTAGCTTGTACTCTCTGGTATCAGCCCCTCCATTCCTTCCACATTCTGAATGTGCATCTGGTCTTGCTGCTACACTGAAGGAGAGGACCTCTATCCCAAACAGCAACCACCTGTGATTAGCGTGGTGTTGAGGGTGAAGAAGGATGATGGAAAACTGGAGAGGAGGAGAAAGAAGGGACACCCAGGAAGGGCAAAAATAACAGTAGGGACAGAAAGAAACTGAGTGGGGGGAATGAAGAGAGACAGGGACCCTAGAGGAGACCCATTGCATAGGATTTGCAAGAAAGAAAAACACAGAACAGATAGATGGGGAACAGAGAGAAGAGGGGTTGAGAGAAGTCTGAAAACTAGGGAAAGGAGGAATAGTGAATGAGCTTAGGACATAAAGGAAAGTGGGTACAGAATAATAGGAGGTTGGGGGAACTAGTCAAGGAAAAAGTGAGGAAAGGGGCAAATACAAATTCGTAGAAAATTTAGAATGAATGAGAAAGCTGGGAGGAGGAGCGAGGCAGCACTGTACGGAGACAGAAGAGGAGAAGTGAATAAGCCAGCATGCAAAGTGAAAGAGATTAAAATAAAATAAAAATAGAGCTGAGCCTGCTGGAATAGGATTGAATATGCAGTGAAAAGATTCATTCTAGTAGAAAACAGTAAGGATAGGTGGGAGGGAGATACATAATAGTAATTCTCTCTTCCTTTTTTTCCCCTTTCCTTCCCAGTTCATGCTGTGCCTTCCCCCAGTGTGATTCTCTGTACTTTTTGCCTCTGTAGCAACTGAGCAAAAGTCCTTTTGAGAGAAAGACTAGCAACAATGTGGGGAAATAAGTTCAGGGCTTGCAGGGAGAAGGTTGATTCCTCACAAGGCGAAAGGGACAGAAAGTCAGCAGATGGAGTGAACTAGTTAAATGGGAAGGTTTAGGTTGAACATAAGAAATGGAAATCGGAAAAGAACAGATGGGAGAAAGTGCATAAAAGAAGTGCCTAAGAGAAGAGCCTAAAACTAGGACCTCATCCCAAAATATCACACCTCTACATGCAGAAACAGAGAAAGCTGCTTGGACTCATGGACATTAGCAGCCCAATTCATCCCTAGTGTAACCCCACAGACTTCACTGGATTTCAGTGAAGTCACACTAATAATGAATCTGACCATTCCTATATCTGATAAATTTTGCCAAGGACATCAGAAACCTACCCCCAACTGTTCCTTTGCATGCTGTTTCAGGAGCCATCTGAAAGATTTTCCATAGGTCCCATGTCAATATAGAGGTCCAAGGTAAGGAAAACAGTACAGTGGAACCCCACTTATCTGAAACCTCTGCAAATTCCAGCTCTAATTTTGGATAATAATGTGTTGAGCAACCACTGCTCCCACCACACCGACCTTTACTCTGTGTCCCAATGATGTCTGGACAAGAAAAGTGTACTATTACCATTTCATCCCTTTAGTCTTGCCCAAATTACCGGATGAGCTTTTCAGGGGTGTATCCTACTGTGGGCCTGCCCTTCCTGCATGCATCATGCATGAACAAAATTGAGTCTTTTAGAAAGGAACCCAAATAATACAAATACACTGCTAAGGGAAATGACCTGAAGAAGACCTCTACAGTCCCAATTCCAGCAAAAAGTATTAATAGGGAGAAAGAGGTATAAATCACTGTAATGAAGAGTAAAATGAGGCAGATTTTAGTAGGTCTTATAGAACAGCAGGACGTAGATGTGTAGCTTCCATTTGGATTTACGATACCCGAGGATTATTTTGTACCAGTAGACATTTATGAAAGCAATGAGGGATATCTTGAGATAGCAGGCATTACATAAAATAGGGTTTTCTATTTTACTCTATTAACCATGCATAGATGAATCAATGGATTATGCTGAATTCCTGAAGCAATCAGAAAGAAATTGGAGAAGCAGAAAAGTGACCTGTACATGGAATGTATTAAATGTGTAGTCTCAAAAGAGAATCAGTTCATAGAATTGAACTCAAAGGGACCTTGAGAGGTCATCTAGTCCCATCCCCTACACTTAAGACAAACTAAGTATTATCTAGACCATCCCTGACAGGTGTTTGTCCAACCTGCTCTTAAAAATCCCTAATGATAAGAAATTCCACAACCTCCCCAGGCAATTTAGTCCAGTGCTTACCCACTCTGACAGGAAGATTTTCCTATTGTCCAACCTAAGCCGCCCTTGCAGCAATTTAAGCCCATTGCTTCTTGTCCTATCCTTGGACATTAAGAAGAACAATTTTCTCCCTCCTCCTTGTAATGGTCTTTTATGTCCTTGAAAACTGTTATGTCCCCTCTCAGTTTTCTCTTATCCAGACTGAACAAACCCATAAGTCATGTTTTCTAGACGTTTAATCATTTTTGTTGCTCTTCTCTGGATTTTTTCTAATTTGTCCATATCTTTCCTGAAATGTGTCACCCATAATTGAACACAATTCTCCAGTTGAGGCCTAATCAGCATGGAATAGAGTGGAATAATTGCTTTTGATTGTGTACAACACTCCTACTAATACATTCCACAACGATGTTTGCTTTTTTTGCAACTGCATTACACTGTTGACTCATATTTAGCTTGTGGTCCACTATGACCCCCAGTTCCCTTTCTGCAGTACTCCTTCCTAGGCAGTCATTTCCCATTTTATATGTATGCAACTGATTGTTCCTTTGTAAGTGAAGTACTTTGCATTTGTCCATACTAAATTTCATCCTATTTACTTCAGACCATTTCTCCAGTTTGTCCAGATCATTTTGAATTTTAATCCTATCATACAAAGCACTTGCAGCTTGGAATCACCGCAAACTTTATAAGTGTACTTTCTATGCCATTATCTAAATAATTGATGAAGATATTGAACAGAACTGGACCCAGAACCACTCTCTTTAGGAAACCACTTGCTATGCTCTTCCAGAATGACCATGAACCACTGATAACTATGCTCTGGGAACAATTTTCCAACCAGATATATACTCACCTTATCTTAGCTCCATCTAGGTTGCATTTCTCTAGTTTGTTTATGAGAAGTTCATGCAAGACAATACCAAAAGTCTTACTAAATCAAGCTATACCACATCTGTCTCTTCTCCCCGTCTACAAGATTTGTTACCCTGTCAAAGAAAGCAATCAGGTTGGTTTGACATGATTTGTTTTTGCTGACTGTTATTTATCACCTTACTATCTTCTAGGTGTTTGCAAATTGATTGCTTAATTATTTGCTCCATTATCTTTCTGGGTACAGACGCTAAGCTGACTGTTGTGTAATTCCCCGGGTTGTCCTTATTTCCCTTTTTATAGATGGGAACTATATTTGCCCCTATCCAGTCTTCTCAAATGTCTCCCATCTTTTCAAAGATAATTGCTAATGGCTCAGATATCTTTTCAGTCAGCTCCTTGAGTATTCTAGGATGCATTTCATGAGGCCCTGGTGATTTGAAAACATCTAACTTGTCTAAGTAATTTTTGACTTGTTCTTTCCCTATATTAGATTCTGATCCTACCTCATTTTCATTGGCATTCACTGTGTTAGATATCCAATAGCCAGCAACCTTCTTGGTGAAAACCAAAACAAATAAGTCATTAAGCACTTCTGCCATTTCCACATTTTCTGTTATTGTCTTTCCCCCCTCCTTGAGTAATGGGCCTACTCTGTCCTTGGTCTTCCTTTTGCTTCTAATGTATTTCTAGAATATTTTCTTGTTTTCTTTTATGTCCCTATCTAGTTTTATCTTGTTTTGTGCCTTGGCTTTTCTAATTTTGTCCCTACATACTTGTATTATTTGTTTGCATTCATCCTTTGTAATTTGACCAAGTTTCTACTTTTTGTAGTACTTTTTTTTGAGTTTCAGATCATTGAAGATCTCCTGGTTAAGCCAGGGTGGTCTCTTGCCATACTTGATATCTTTCCTATGCAGTGGGATAGCTTGCTCTTGTGTCCTTAATAATGTATCTTTGAAAAACTGCCAATTGTCTTCAATTGGTTTTCCCCTTAGACTTGCTTCACTGGGACTACTCGCAGTAGCAGGCACTGCCCCCAGTGCTAACAATCTGCAAGTTCAGTTCTTAAGGGTATGATCAAATATTTCTGTAGGCGTATATTATGTCTTTTTTTCTCTACCTATTGTATAGACTGAAGATAAGAAACAAGCCAATATCTTGGGTAAATAGCAGCATTATATGTTTCCTTCTGTCTAACCTACACTCTTATCCTGTCTCTCTCCCATCTCTTATGGATGTCTCATTATCGGCTTAAGCTACACAGGGCTAAAACAAGTCTAATATTCCCCAAAAAACTCCTTTCTTCCTACCACCTTTCACAATCAACTATAGCAACCTGCCTGTTACTCATACTGTAACCTGGGCTTCATTTTGACTCAGCCTTCTCTCTAAGTCCTTACATCCAGGCCATATCTATATCTTGCTAATTCTTTCTGCATAACATCTCTAAATACAGCCTTTTGTATCCATCCACACAGCTAAAACTTTCCAGCTGTCCAAGATCTCATCATCTGACATCTCAGTTATTGCAACATTCTATTCTCAGGCCTTGACAAATTCAATCTTCCCCCACTCATATCCTTTAAGAATGCCGCTGCAAAGATCATTTCCCTAGCCCATTGTTTTGACAATATCACCTCTTTTTTTAAATTCCTTTAATTGCTCCCCTTCTCTATCACATCAAACATAAGCTGCTTGTTTTCACATTCAAGACCCTTCTCAGTCAATCTCCATCCCACTCATCACCTCTCGTTCACTATCAGGCTGTTGATGCTCACCTCCAGTTAGCCCATGAGGCCAGCCATCACTTCTCATGTGTTAAGTTTTCAAACAAGTACGTTTGTGCTTTCTCCCATGCTGCCCCACACGCGTGGGCTGCACACCCTGTACCTATCCACAGAGCTACCTCATTATTTACCTTCAAATCCCTCCTCAAAATTCCCTTTTTCCTGTGATGCCTACAAAAACTTTGACAGCAGTCAGATCATGACCAATTATGTACTAGTAAATTATGACCAGTATTGTCTCATAATTTACCTGTATTTCCCTGTCTTTCTATATCCATCTGTAGCCTCTTGTTTTACACTGAGATGATAAGCCCCTTGGAGCAGGGGTCATCTTTTTTGCTTTTATGTGTATCATGCCTAGCTCAGTGGAATCCTGGTTCATGATTAGGTCTCCTAAGTGCTATAGTAATACAAATGATACATAATATTAAATAATAACTGTGTAGTACTTTTTAGGTATGAAAATTCTTATTTCTTGATACTGAGACAAAACTTAAAGCTAAATAGGTGGTTTATGACCTGAATCTAAAAAGCCTGATACACCATAAACACATGGCACTTTTTCATGAATTATGCTACATTTTAAATATGTCATCATTTCAGAGTCACTTAGTTTTCAGTTTATAGTTCTTAATAGGGTAACTTGGAAAGTGATTTTTTCTTTAAAAAATGACAGTGTAGCATATGATATAACATCCATACACAGAGCCATAAATCAAGCAACAGCTAAGCAATATTTTAAATGATGTCAAGAATCTCTTTATCTACTGTCAATATCTCTTTATATTCTTTATACATTTCATTTAGAATGACATGTGGAGGCTCCCAAGGCTGTACACACTTTCAGTGGAACTTACCAACACAGCCCACACTACGTGCCTTTGTAGATGAAATACTGTAAGCACCACTGACTGTATGCAGCTTTTTGTTCAGCAAAATAATCTTATCTGAAATCTGTGAGTAATTACTGACAGATTTTAATGTCTCTTTGACGTAACCCTGCTAATGAATCCATAGCAAACATTGTGGTTATTGTTTGTGCAAACAATGGGAAAATGAAAAAAATAAGTTATACTTGATGCATATTTGATATGCATTTTCTGTGTATAAAATATGTGTGAGTATACTCACAAAGCAGCTGTCTTGGCTCATGCTGATAGGCAGTGGAAAATAAATCTCTGAACAGTTTTTTTCATCCATGTAAAGGGAAAACCTCAGGCATTCTTTTTCAACTCGTCAAATTATTCATGCCACTACAAAAAGAAATTTAAAGACTGCCATCAAGATTCTGATATCACATATATAGTTGCTACCCATAGCCACATTGTTTGGAAACATCTGCTGCCTCATATGTGGAAAAAGAAAAAGCAGAGGTAATACTGTGTAGTGCCTTTTATTCCAAAGAGTTTTACAACTCTGGTCCAAACCCTGAGCAGCTATTAGTCCACGGTAACTCCCATTAAACCAAACTTCAGGTCCATACAGTCACCAAACGTGAAAAATCGGGATGGGGTTTGGAGGTAATAGGAGCCTATATATGAAAAAGGCCCAAAAATCAGGACTGTCCCTACAAAATCGGGACATCTGGTCACCCTATTACATAGGCAAAATGCTCACTAAAATCAAAGGCTAGGGAATAAGTAAGAGCTGAGCCTCATATTGTCCCCTCCTGCAGAGAAACCACTGCATGGAGACCAGATGTCCAGGAAAACTCAGGATGCTCCCCCTTTCAGAGTTTCTTGAACATTGTTTTGTCATATGGCAAGGGCCTGGGAACTTGCAGAGTATACAGTGGTGAATCTTCCCAAATTCAGGTGTTTCTAGAAATCCATGGGGAAAGGAACCTCCAGATCTGTAGAAGCAGAATCCACAGGGATTTCTCCTGCTCTGTTTTGTTTTCTGACTACCATACATGCCATCTATCTGTCTTGGTAGTTATAGAGTACCAATCACCACAATGTGTAGGTGCTATGGATAGAAGCTTCATTTGGCTGAGTTCCCTATAGATGCTCAATATCTCCTACGGAGGGGATCTCAGCTGAGCATAGAACAGCACCATGCAGTATAACTGTTCCCCCAATTTCCCCCCTCCAACACAATCCTTATCCAGAGGCCTATGGAAAAGATGAAGCTGTAAGGTTCCAGGTAGAAGAGAACATAGGAATTGCCATACTGAATCAGACCAGCAGTCCATCTAGACCAGTTTCCTGTCCTAAAACTGTGGCCAGAAGTGTAAGATTCAGAGGAACATGCAAGATCCCTGCAGTGGGCATATATGACATAATCTGCCACCACATAGGTAACATCCTGATCTCTAATTGTTAGGCAGTGGTTTCAGCCTTAAAATCACAGAACTGAATATCTATTGCAAAATATATATGGTCATTAATGCTAACTCTGGATTTTCTTGATATTCATATTCATGTCCAAGACCTTTTTGAATCTTCTAAAGTTCCTGGCCTCAATGACCTCCAGTTAAATTACAAGTTTTGTGAAACTTTTATCACTTTTTAATTTCCAACATTTTAATGTGATTGAATGTTCCCGTCTTATGTTCTGAGATAGGGAGAAGAGAAGACATGATGTGTTTTCCCTAGACCATTCAATATTTTATATACTTTTATAATGTCCTGTTTTATTCATTCACTTTCTAAAGTAAATGCCCCTGCTCTTTTCAGTCTCTCGTCATATGAGAGTTTTCCCACGCTATGGATTTAGCAACATAGAAGGCCTGCAAAGAGTTCCCAGGATAGAGATGGATGGTGGAGCCATGTTTGTATTCTAAGCAGTGTTTGATGGCATAGGAAGGATTCAGATTCAGAAAATATATTTGCTATTATTCTCCATCCCATCCCTTATACCTCATAATATCTGATTTCCTTTTTTGAGCACAGCTGTGTCAAGCAGGGTTTTTCATTGAGCTGTGTACAATGATGCCCAGGTCCATTTCCTGGGCTGGTATAGTTAATCTAGAACCCTGTAAGGTGTAGGAGTAATTTACCTTTTTTCCCTTCCACTGTGCATTACTTTGCAGTTGTCAACATTAAATTTCATTTGCCACCATGGTGCCCATTCATCTAGCTCGTTTGGGTCTCTGTGAAGTTCATTACATTTCTTTCAGGCACTCACTAACCTAAATAACTTGATGTCATCTGCAAATGTTGCTGCCTCACTACTCACTCCCATTTTCAGATCATTAATCTAGTATGGTTCTATGGAGACTGCACTCCCTATTACCACATCACCATAAGGTCTTCAAGATTGGGTCTATTGTAGTAGTGCTAGAACATTTTTTTTGTAGTGGGGTGCTGAAAGCAAGTTAAACTGTGAACTACATATATTCAAAAGCAATGTGAAAAGGCACAATTCCCACACACACCACACGGGTGCAAAACAGCTCTAGGATTCTCAAGAATCGCGAAATAATGCTAACTTTGTGCTGATAGCACCAGCAAACTTTTCACAGTGAAACCTGGGGGTGCTGAAGCACTTGCCATATCCTAATTCCCGTGCCTAAGACATCAATGGAAGCTGCAAGTCCTCAGCACATCTCAGGCTTTGGAGTTCAATATATACACATGCACCATATATATAATCATAGTTAAAATATCTGCTCAAAACATCTCCCAGTAAATATGGTGTTAAAATAAGGTTGAAGAAAATGTCCTTTTACTGGGCAATTGTTTCTGATAGTGCCAAAATTATAAGCCTATGAAAAATCTCAATTCACACATGCTGGGTAGAGGTTTGTTAGGATTTGGCTGTTAAATTTCCTGAAGGTTTTCTGTACGAGGCATGCTCTGTCCCCGCACAGCTCCTGCATTCTGACCAGACTGCACCATCCCCAAAGATCTACTGTGGGAGCTTTGTTCTGAACACATAAAGTGGTATAAAATGCTAAGAAATCTACAAGATCAGGACCTAGGATTCTCAACCTGGGTATGCAAAGTTAGTTGTCTCAGAACAATTTCGCGTTTAATCTTGGTGCCTCACTTTCCAATGTGTAAAAACACGTATAATGTTACCACATCATTTGAGAGGGATGCTATAAAGATAAATCCATTAATGTTTCTAAAGAATTAAAATATTATGATGACAGCACCACAGAAAAGACCATGAGGAAATGAACAATTGGGTATTCAGTGCAGAGTGTAGGTGCTGTGTGGTAAATACTACATGAAGCTCACACAGTAAATAATGAATAGATACTCATTCAGGGATCACTGTACATACTGTGTACAGAAATAGACAAGAGTTCAAGAAAAAATGATTTGTGATCATATAATTCAAACTATATCATAATGCACATCTACAAAGGGGTCAAATGAAGGTTGCTCAGGCATTTGGCATTTCCTAACTTTTGAGTGCTTGACTTTGCAACCTTAATGTTCTTTGTAGTTATTAATGTACTTAATAATGTAGTTATTTTGGAATTGATTAGACCAATTATCTTGATAAGTACTTTCTTATTCTATGTATTTGCATGTGAAATATTCTTCTAAAAAGTAATAATAAAATATATAATGTCTTACACTTAGAAGGATTTGTAATGGCAAATTGGAAAATGTTTATCTGCCTAATTAAAGGAGTCAAGCTAAGCTGCTATTTCTTTACATAATTTGTAAAAGTATAAGAAACATGGAGAAATTAACAATAGGATTTCCAAATGGAAAGTAATGTATGAATGATACTGTGATTCTTTGCCCTCTGCTATTAATACAGGAGCCTTATATTTCCAATGTCTGTAGATCACACTAGTTCTGTCTTTTGTGGAAGTTTCCCTTTAAGACTGTAACTCCTGAAGGATATTATAAAGGGACATATAGCATTACTGAAAAGAACATATCTATCATTAAATATACATGTGCAGTTTAATTCTCTCGCTGAGGGTAAAGAGTCCATTTTGTTTACCAGAGTCTGCTGAGATCCATGCATTTCATCTCTCCCTTTCACATTCCATTAAGTTGTACATGTGGATATATGAGGTACAAACTGACATCTGCCTACCACTTTCCTGAAATTCAGGAGAACTTGTTTGCCTAGAAGCATGTGTGTCACCTGTTTGGATACAACAAACTCTTCTCAATGAATTTCAATAGCCAATCAAGAGCAATTTCAAACCCTCAAGAAATTACAAAACAGAATGAAGTGGGTATACTCCAAAAGGCCAGTTTTCTGATAACTCTTTTTAAATATTTGTGAAAATGAACATTAACATTTAGCAGACATTGATACAGTTGTCTTTTGTAAAATAACTTGATACCTGAATTGAAGAGAATTTAATTCTTCTGAAGAGGAATTATTAATGGAGTATTTCTTACACACACAGAAAAAAACAGTTTAAAGTAATTATTCAGCAAACTGTCTTCATTGACCTTAGATAGATAGATAGATAGATAGATAGATAGATAGATAGATAGATAGAT